>CM042445.1:13687557-13915057 GCA_023631565.1 Gymnocephalus cernua
ACACACACACACATACACACACACACACAAAGGAAGAATGGAAGTGAAATACAATTGAATGACAATAAAATGTATTATTATTGTTTATTTGGAATTATTTGGAATTTTTTGAATCACTTTATTACCCTGTATTTTTCCAATTATATTGTATGATGCATTTTAGTTTTAAAAATGTTATTAGACTGATGTTTGCTGATGCTTTATAACACACTGTAAACTCTATTGTAAAAATAAAGTGTCATGTAGTCTCTTATTATTATTATTTGGGATTTTTTGTTATTCTCATCCATTGAAAGAAATTATATATATATATATATATATATACACATACATATACATGTGTGGTTGTTTTTCTGATGCTTTTCATGGCTCTCAAATGCAATGTCCCCTTCCACATTGCCAGCTCCATCATTGCCCTTTTAACAAGGTGATATCAGACACATGGGAGCAGATGTTGCAAAGAAAACACATTGTGACGTGATTGGTATCAATGCACACCTCCCACCATATCCACTGCATAATTTGGTGGATGGCAACAGGATAACAACCTGCATTATGAGGAGACAGCTGTCGTCATGGCACCAGGGCAGCCGTTGCGTTGGCTCCCGTCTTATTTTAGGCAGAGGCGGGCAAGCCAATTAGAGTGATTTACAGCTTGCTTGTGTTGTCACCACCCTGAAACCTGTGTTTCGGTCCAGCTAAAGATAATGCATGGCTACCTGGGTGGTAATAAGGAGGGCATACTGAAGACAGTTTTTTATTAGTGAAATGGAATAAAATGTAAAGTAATTATGCTATCTTTTTAATTGTTTGCTTGTCCTTTAAGTAAAGTGAATGGATTTCTTAGGGGATATACGTATTATGTTAGTCTCTACAAAGCCATGGATTATACTGTAGGCAAATCATTTTATGGTATTGAAAAATACCTATGTCTGAGAAATAAGGATCTAATTCAGTCTTGAATGCAGTGTTTTGTGATCATGTCAGAGAATGTGATTTTTGAACATATCTTACATATCTTCTGATAACAATGTATACAGTACATCTGCATTCTACATCACATTTTACCTGTGTAAAATTAAAAAAAATCACTGTTTATGTTTTATGTCACATATTTTCTATGGGCCATACATAATGCAGTACATTTTCATGAAGTCTCTTTGTGTTGCATACTTATTAGTGTAGCCTAAGTTCTGCAAACATTTGTAACATGTTACATGTGTCATTATTATGCAACCCCAAATTCCTTTGAAACAAACATGCATTACAAATGAGGATAGTGCTGTCTGATTTAAATGTGAAAACCTGAACGATGTAAATGAGCAGTGGTTGGCAGGTTTGAAGGTTTTTGCAGTAATGAATCCGATGCACAGTATTTGATGAAATCGTGAGGCAGATGGAAACTGGGAGATAGCAAGACCGTGTGAAATACAGGAAGAGCACTTGTGATTGACTGTCACTGGTAATCCGAGCAAGCTTTGACGTGTAAAATGATGATGAGATACAGTTTGAATGTATTTGCACTTCCATCAACAGCTTCATGTCACGGGCACGACACATCAAGGTTCATTCAAAATACAGACGGTTGTGCTTCAGACTGCCAGTCTTTGTTGTTGTGGCCAGAAGACAACTTGTTAGAATGTGGGGACTTAAAGCTACAGTCACCAAGTAAGGGCACATGGAGTATTAAGTCTGGTAGTAAATGTAGTAAATTGTAAAAGCAATCTTTACTGTGTTTTAAAACATTTCTGAATGATGTTCCGCCTTTAATGGACAGAACAGTGAGAAAGAGGAGAGAGAGGGAATCATCACAGGTCGGACTCGAACCCTCGACATCTGCGTCGAGGCATAAACCTCTAAATATACACTACCGGTCAAAAGTTTGGGGGTCACTTAGAAATTTCCATTCCACTCCATTATAGACAGAATACCAGCTAAGATCAGTTGCATTGTTTTTTTAACTAGGGCAGCAGTTTTTAGATTACATCATGTGCTTACATAATTGCAAAAGGGTTCTCCAATGTTAGCCTTTTAAAATGATATCAGATTAGTAAACAGAATGTGCCTTTGGAACATTGGATGAATGGTTGCTGATTATGGGCAATGTAGATATTGCATTAAAGATGCAGCCACTTCTTTCTACAACAGTCAAGAAGCCTTTTTCCTTGGTAAAAAATGACAGACAAGCAGCAACGCCCCAGCCCAGTAGGTGGCGATAACAAAGAAAATGACTGTTTTTCAAAAGAAGAAGTCCACAAAAAAAAGAAAAAAAAGAAAAGAAAACGTCGCTTGCTCATGACATGTTTTCCCCGCGACATTCAACTTCAGCAAGTGAGTTCTCGACGAGTAAATAGCTTTCTGGAGAAGGACCGTGTATTTAAATTGAAAATGCTCAAAAAGAAATCAAGTAGCACTGAAAAGAAACGAAAACACTCGCAGTCTGAAGAAAGACACGAAAACAATAAACGCAGAAGTGCGGAATCCAACTTGGAGGTAAGACATTCAAGCTAGGTAGCTAGTGTTATGCTACAGTCTTGTTTTGTTTAACGCTAGCTAGCGTAGATATTAAACGTTTCAATAACGTTATATCTGCGTTGCTGTTGTATTATCGTTGTCCGTAGACCCATAGGATACGGAATTCAGGAGTTTAACGTTACCCGACGTTGTTTTCCAAAACAATCATGTTTGAATCTTATGATTAGCTAACTTTTGGCGAGCTGTGGTCGTTCATATGTTTAACTAAATCACGTAACGTGTTTAGCTTCAATAGTGTCATTGAAAGCCTCAACATTTTAGCTGTTTTCTTCATTTACCTACTAATACACGCTTAAACTCTAACGTATTTTTATGTAATAGCGATTTTATTTGTTTGGCTTTGTGACTAATTTATTCCCAAAGGTAACATGGATTTTCCTCACCGTGTAGCTAGTTGGTTCTAATACTGTCGGTGCAGAAAAAAATAAATTAATACATAGTATTGTTATACTTCTGGCTTTGGCAGCCTGTTGTCAATTATATATTGGAATAGGCTATGCCAAACATGCAGCAGAGACTTTGAAAAGAGCCTTTGTTAAATCGGGGTGTTGGGAAAACAAGTTAAAAAACAAATCAAACACCACAGTGTGGAATCCAATACAATTCAACAGCATCACAAACCGTAAAGTGGTAACAGCATCTTTCTAAAATTATTTTCACAAAAAATAAACATGTCAATGAAAGGATTAGGATTCATCAGAAGGGTATTGTCATATTGTTTTATTTTTTTTTTGTATCATTCATGTAAAAGTAACACACCAAAAAGAATCAGAATCTTTAAAACCTTCAATACTGAATACAAACTTCTTTTAACAGTGTTCAGAACCTTTATTCCTTCATTTTGGTTACTTTTTAGACTTTTTCACAACTTTTTCACAACTTTTTCACAACTTTTTCATAACCCCCAGACACTGCATCTCAGTAACATGTTGGTTTCCTATAGCAGGACTCTAAGGACGAACTCGCTGATGCAGAGCTGGACAGGATTGGCAGTGACATTGAGGAGGGCGGACTAAACCTCACCCTGCCGTTCCAGCCCATCACTGCTTATGTCACTGACAAGCGGGAGATGCTGGAGCAGTGTCTCCATGTGCTGGGGGAGAAGAAGCTACGGAAAATGCTGCCCGATGAACTCAAGGTGAATGTGCGATTATGTTTTCTAATTCTAAACTCGTGATCTTTGTATGCCTGGAATAAGACAGGCTGAATGTAAGTTATATCAGTGTTGGAAAGTTTGAAACCCATGTTTTTCATGACTAAAGAAATTATGTAGCGACGATTGATCAAGGGGCATTTGTGGATCAAAGGACATAAATTAGCCTAATTTCTCATCAGATGCAATGTAGCTTTGGACTTTCTTAAATGTTGTCTTTAAGATGTCTGTCCACCGCAAACTTAAACAAATCTCTTTTGCCGTCACGCTGTATTGTTACTGAGAAAGGTTTGTGGTTTTTAAGGACCTTTTGGCAAGTGTTGTCTTCCAACATATACGGCCATGTTTTGTACTGTTGGCTACATTCTAACAGCGCCAGCTTTGGCTGACAAAGCAACAACACCTTGAGCAATAGTGATCATTTCATAAAACAGGTTTGTTCCATCTTTTATGTGGGCATACAGCATACTGTCTTACATTGCATATAATTGTTAAATTTCATTTCATTGTAACCGATTGAAAGTCACCTTATCCACGTTTTATTTTTCCAAATCACTTCAAAGATCACTTTAAGTTAGACAGGGAATTGCTGCTTTTAGTTATTTTACATACTGTGTGTTTAGTTGCTGGTAAGATGTATATCTATAGCTACAAAGTAGCTATGGAGCTTTATAGTAAAATGGAAAAGTAAAGTTAAAAACATACCAACTCTAGAAAGCTTATGAAATGTTTGATTAAAAATTGCTAATGCATATCTTATACAGATGAAGAAGTAATGCCATAGACTTCTGCAGTTTGCTTGGGAGGCTATTAAAGCAACCCATTGTCAAAGATACTATTAAACACATTATCATTTACAGGACTGTAGTTTGGAGGAAATCAGAAATATGTGCTGGGAGCAACTGGAGCCAATCTCAGAGAAAAATCTCTTACAGATCTTAGCAGGTAAGACTTAAGGCCAGTTTGGCAGTTTTTTTCACAACTACAAACTTTCTGGAACAAAACGGTCTTAAAACAATCTAGTATTGCAGACATTAACTTAAAGCTGTTTATTTCTAGGGGAGGAACTGACATCTGGAAATGGTGATGGAAACACAGAGACCTTGGAAAGCCAGTGAGGGAACAGTTTGATAACTCATACAGGGCACATTCTTACTCATTCAGAATGAAAGTAGAGTGTGTTCTCATGCTTTTCTCATACTTTTATGTGTGTATTACATTTTTCTTCCCCATCAAGGCAAGACAATAATGTGGACTCTACATCTTGCCTCAAAGAAACTGCAAAAACTGAGGACCCTAAGCAAGGTAATTAATATGTAATGTGCTGAAAGAACATCTCCCAGGCACTCAAAGACAGAAAAAAGCTATAAAAAGGACCATTGTACATTTAAAATCTTGGCTTAATTTTAGTTTTATTTATTTTTTACAGAGGGTGGTGGTTCAGGTGAGGAGAGTGACGTCCTAAGCATAAACGCAGACACTTACGATAGTGACATAGAGGGACCCAAAGAGGAGCAGACTGTTAAAGCTGTGGACGGGGCAGTGAAAGTAGTGGCCGGCAGCAGGGAGAGCGCTGACCCAGTTGTAAACCCTGACCCAGCAACCCCTGAACCTTCCACCGGCCCTCAGCAAACCGAAGCAAAGAAAGACATCCAAAGCGACATCGACAAAAGTGTCAGTGAGATATTAGCACTTTCATCCTCTTCAAGCAAAGAGGAAGCTAGAGAACAGAGTGTACCTCCGCAGTCCACAGATGGTAGTTTACCTGTTCAAGGCGCACCTGTTTCAAGTCATGCACCTGCAGCAGGTCAGCCGTCAATTCAGCAACTGGAGCTTCTGGAGTTGGAAATGAGGGCGAGGGCCATCAAGGCCCTGATGAAAGCAAGTGATGGGAAAAAAATGTCTGTAACCACAAATGTGTAGCATGTTTTATTTATTGTTGGTTGATACAGCATAGGGTATCTTTTTTACCCCTGATTTATTGTTCTGAGTGTACAATTCAAACCGTGTTTTGCTATTACTCCATATTGAAATGACTATTTAATGCAAAATTAAACGCATTGGGGCCTGTCCTACACTGAATGAATGTTTTATGATTAACACAATGGTATTCCCAAATGTATTTTTCGCTCTCGTCACTAGATGGCAGTGTTAACCTGCCACTGTCCATTCATAGCAACGTCTTTAATATGTGCAGAGGAGAGCAAGAGATCTGCTCACATTACAGTCAAAATGGTCAAGACAGCATGCAAGGAAAGTTTTCTTAGTAATGTTATTTAGTTATACACTTGGGGTAAACATTTTACAATATTAGAGGATGTGAGAATATCAGAAAGATCATTTTGTATGTAGGCCGAGCTTTGCCAGCCAAAGTAGGTTGCAGCAGTGTTGTGCTGTCATGGACAGTAGACACACCTGCGGTGTTTCTTCACTGAACACCTGTTTGATGTGTCAGGCTTAAGTATGAATAGTAATACCATGCACTGCCATCTTTTCCACCTCTCTTTTCATCTTCTAAATGTGAAGGCTGGTTTCTAACAGGTTTGGCAAAAACAACAAAAAATGATTCCCATGGCATTACAGACAACGTACAGAGAACCCAAAAGTGAAAAAACATCTGAAGTGGTTAAAATCAAGTAAAAGAACCTGCCATTTTTATCCACCAGAGTCACTTTAAAATGTTTGCTTTTGTTATGTCTATGTAGCGGTTGTAATTAATACAGTCTTCTCGCCTTATATAGTAGCGTTTTTGCTGTAATTCATTTGGAGGCTGCGTTGTTCCTGTATCAATGTACGTGTGCAATTACATGCCGTTGTAGAGCAAAACAGCTCTCTACCTCAAAGGAGACAATGAAATGTATACTCAAAAGTCAGTTGCCTCCTGGGTATCTGCATTTGAAAGAGTTATTTCATGGGAGGAATGAGGATTAAATGTGTCTTTCTGTACGCATGTATGTGCAGGTTTCTTTGTACTCATTGAGGGTGTGAAGAGGAAAAGGTCTACTTTAATGACAATTGATAAAATGATTCTAAAGTGCTTGTAGTGGCTATGATTGGTGAGTATTTGTCATTGTTACTGCTATTAGAATGCCAATTATGTTCTGGCATGAGCAGATAAATTGCTTTTTAAGCAGATCTCTAAATGAGTAGGCTAAAAAATGGATTGATGGGAGGTAACATGATGCTGTTTTGAGTGAGTTTTCTATTTTTATTTGAAATTAACCTTATGATCCATGGTAAAATATTGAGGTGTGATGCTTCCATGAATGGTGCTGTGATAAGTGTCAAAAACAAGGTATTGCAAAAAGTTTTAGTGCTCACCGTTCATCTGTTGAATAGCCGCACCTGTCATTTTCTCAAGTGCTGTGACTAAGCCTCTGGTAAGCGATGCTCGTTACACGTAGGGTGGTTTATCCTCTCAACTTTATGCTGAACCTTTTTTTTTCTTCTATTTAACAATCTTTTAAAACTTCAAGAGATTTTAGGTTCTGCTCGGGAAGAATCAATGATCATAATATAATCCCTCTGTTTTTTGAGAGGTACAAGTGCTAGATACTATGTGCTCTTTAGATGTAATGATGAAATGTTTGGTGCATGGGTCTCAAGATATGTCTGCTATCACCTTTCCCTGAAAGATATCAATTTCAACTGCTGTACTGCAAAATCAAGTCTTTGCAAAGTTTTCTAGATGGACCTCCTAAAATGTACAGTGGAGTCCAATTTAAAAGACAGGAGGGATTGTACATTTATTCTACTATAAGTTTTCTACATTTGGATAGTTTAAAGATATTTGTTGCAATGCCCCTATGGACAAAACATGTAGAGGAGTAACATTGGAATGTGCTCCAATCCGGACTACAAACTAGGGATGCACCCATCAGATATTGATATCAGATATTGGGCCGATGCTGTCTCAAATAGCTGGATCGGGTATCGGTGACAATTGGGACCAATGTTCAATTCAGTTGTTTACAGTTTGACCAATGTGTTGCTGCATTTAAAAGGTTGGTTTACACTTTAATTATCATTCCTGTTCATTTTAAAGATGTCTTACCAAGTTGCTGGTTCACAATGTATTATTTCAAGAACTATTTAGTACATTTATATCTATGTAGTTTGTTTTACAAAGTTAGGAAAGCAATGTTTACGTCAAGTCTGATGTTGCCTTACACATAAAATAATGGGCCCTGTCTCTTCCACACAGTGAAGCATACAGCTTATTAATTAAACACTGGTAGTGGATCGGTACTCCGTATCGATTGATACCCAAAGCCCAGGTAGCTATTGGGACTGAAAGTCGTATCAGTGCATCCCTACAACTAAATGCCAAAATATGTACAAAAATCAAAAGCACATTAAGGGAAGCCTAATAATGTAGAGTGCTTGATGTGCTAACGTGTTAAATGTTGGCATGCACATGCATTAACGTTTAAAATCACATGCTAACTGTAGTATCTAGCCACATTGATGCACATGTGCAACTGTACGGGTAAGTGAAGTACATCTGGATGCTGAGGAATGACTGAGGCTGTTGGATGTTTCTACTCACCTCGTCAGGCTCAGCTCTACATTATCAGAGGCTGTTGCCCACTGTTGAATTACAACATGGCACCACACTGCCACTTCTGATTTTTATTAAGCAATTTACTTGTGTGCAGTGAACATTACAGCCATGAGCCTATGTAGGAAAGCTTCACTCTATTTGCTGTTGCTATGGCAAAAATGGCCCTACCACGTGTTTGTTTTGGTGCACATTTCTGCTGTTTGAATATTTACAAAGTAGTTTTGGTTTGTTTGGAGCATATTTTCATTATTTTTGTGTGCTTTTACTCTTGTATGTATTTTAGTGTTGTATTTAGTGCTGTACTTTTAGATTTGGGGTTGCATTTATCTTAATCTTTGTACTTTCCGTGTGTTTTGCTCTTAGTAGCCACAGGGAATTGTAAAAGTAGCACTAAAAGCACAAGCGTGTTTGAGGAAAAAAAGACCTTGTCAGTCCATTGAAAACTAGATGTTACCAAGGTAGCACAGAGAAACACTGTTGGGACAAAAAAGGTATTGGAAAATGTAGTCATCTGTCATTCATTTAAAATACACAGCCTGTTTGCATAAATAAAGTCATTCTCTTTAAATTTCCTCTGTAGCATCTCTGTTCTTTATGCAGCAAGACATTAAATTGAACTAAATGCTCATGCTGACAGGCAATAAATAACTTAGCACCTCTGTATGACTAAATTAATTGATTTCCCCAAGCAATGACTCAGCAGACACATTTCATTTTCTTCAAGTTTTAGACAGCATTTTCCTAAAGCTAAAGAAGAGATGTTGAATGTAAGATGTAGTTTGTTTTGTTTAAATATCCAATTCTGTAATAGTGCTAATTGCTGTTGCATTGGCGATAATCATGTTTGTCATCTTACTTACTCCTGAAATAGTGGCTAGATAACTTCTACATGATAGATTTTCTTGACAAGATGTGGTATGTAATTTGAATAGTGGCTTCCTCTAGGCACTGTGGTCTTGGGAAAATAGATCCTTCTGTTCCCTGTTGAATCCTGTCATTGAATGGAACAGAATGACAATCGTGGTAGTTTCATCCCAGGTGTGCTGCACATCTGTTCACTATTCACTTCATTTGCGCGCATAAATTCTTAGTTTAAAAAAAAAAATAAAGACGCATAAGCTTTAAGCTGGGCAGAGCCCTTTTGAAAAATGTGAAGTGGGTGATTGTAAGATGTTGCTATTTGAAAGGGAAGAGCTCCGTTGTTTTTAGTCACACTCCAAAATCGCTGAAAGAGATTTGAACATTTGATGTTCCACTCCTGTGTAGTATCTACATTTTGAGAAAATTCCTCCCCTCCAATGACATCTGACTTTCAGATTCCATGCATGCTCTCTCCGCATGCCCCCCCCCCCCCCCCTTACCCCCGCCAACTTCGGGGTCTGCATTTAAATGGTGCATTAATACCATCAAACAAGCATTGAAATTCTGTCGGGTAAACCAGCAAGCCAATAAAGCAAAATGCTTTTGAAGGATATCAGAGACATCAGGCGGGATGGATGACCTCGCACAGTCAAATCAGCATAATCAAATGAAATATCACAATATTACATCAAAGCCAACTCCCTCCGCTACAGCAACTGCAACACAATCAACAAGGATCAACAAGTTCAATCCTAAGGGTATCATTGCATTCTCACCGAAATATTGTGGTTGATGGCCTCAAGTAAATATATATTTTATAACTAATAGAGTAGGCTCAGTGAAAATATGTGGTATTGTGTGGCTTTTACATGTGACCATGTAAGATTAACCATGTAATATGGGTAATCTTCAATCTGATTGATTCCCACTGAAATGAGTATGCAGACTGCAACACTAATCTACAATATAGTACTATGCAAAGATTTAGCACTCCTTTGAGAATTAAGGGTGATAGCATCCAAAGTAATTATTTGAGCATCAGAATGTTTCTTTCTACATCAATAACACAAAACGCACTGACGCTCATTTGGGTATAATAACTCTAGCTTTAATGTAAAGCAGAAGACATTCTTTTAAAACATGTCACCACACCCAATAGAAATAAATCTTAAAGGACTGAAGTAATGCAGCCATTTAACTTTGATGAAAGAGAACATTACCAATATATATTTTACCATGTGGATGTATAGTAATTGGGAATGATATTAAAGGAGACATTAAAAAAAAAAAACTCACTTTCAGTGCTTGTGCAAATACATGTGAGGATCTGGGGTGCCTACCAACCCATACAACGTAAAATAAGACAACCCAGTCATTTCTTTTTTATATATGCTGCCTAGATCAGAAAACATGGGATTCAACAAGCCATTCAGATGTGCCTCCCCTTCCTCTGTCACATGCAGGCTCGATAGAATATACCGCCCTCCATCTGAGTATCTCCTCCCATGGCTTGAGAACTACCTTTGCAAAGGTGCGCTATGTTTTTCCTGCAAGCCAGTCAGAGTAGACTGGGCTGTTTCGAGAGGGGGGCTTAAAGAGACAGGTGCTAAAACTGAGCATTTCAGACAGAGGGTGAATAAAGGTATATTCAGACACAGTATGAGAAACCCAAAATACATATGAACCTAAAAATGATCATGATATTTCTCCTTTAATATATTAATTATAGCCTCATTTTCTTTTTCAGTTATACAGTTTATTGCATTTCACAGATGTTCAGTGTTTCACATTGTACCGATACTGTTATGCCATGAGAGTAATTTTAAATTTAGCTTGTATCCCATGCAAGGCAAAAGAAACCTAATCTAAACATAGAACTACACAAACATTTAAACTTGTCTACATTATTACATCTTTGGGGACTTAGCCAAGGTTGTCCTGATCTCTTGTAAATATATTATTACTGGATTTGTCAAAATACTGTACTGTAAGAACAATGAACCCTAAAATATACTGTATATTATGAAATATCCTCAGTATACGATTGTGGAAAACACACAGATCCTAAGTTAATATGGCACTGAATAAACATTTTAAAGACCTAGACATGTGAAGAATAAAGTATAAAGCCATTCTATATCCAGTTTCTTTAAACTAGTCACACTTTATGTGAAGCTAAGCTTTAAACAGCTGCATGGATATAGTCCCAGCTGTCCTATGAACAGCAATGGACCCCCAAAGCGTCCCCCAGACAGATGATGGATCACAGCACACAGCCCTGGTAACTCACACTTTTATGATGCTTGGTTCAGACTACACCATTTGTGCATCAGTTGGAAGACATTGAACTGTCAAATCCTGGTGGGGTGCCATTTATTTTTATTTTGACGATTTATTTCCCACAGAAGCACAAAAGGACTCAGCCAAGTAAATTACTTTTGTCAAAGTTGTGATTAAACTGTCAAATTGCTTCCCACCACCAGCTGGCAAGCAATTGTATTACATAAGTTTGTCAAAAGGATTGTCAAGAGAGGAGTTTCTGTCTTTCCATCAGGGTTTTACGTTTCTTGCCTTAGTTTAATGGCCTTGTTGTGTGTTTTACCTACATTGCAGCATGTAGCTCTTACGTAGATACACAAGTAAAAATGTATCTTAACTTATTATCAGTCAGACACCAACAGTTTTGAACACAGGTCTCTTTTGGTTTCGGTGACACCACTCTGTTACACCTTCTGTTTATGGTTCACAATAACAAATGTTAACCTTTCTGATTAGAACTCAACAACCTTTAGATTCCTATAAGTTCAGAAGTTATGGAAGATAATAAGTCTAGACATGTGAAATGACACACGTAGGGAGATGTGTTACTATTATACAATATAGGCATGAGTCGTACCACCAATAAACTGAGTAACACAAACGCTTACCCCCACACCACCACTTCAAGCCCCAACATCCATACTCTCCTCTTTTTCATCACATCGTATGAATGCAGTGATATTTCAGTTGCACTTCTTGACAGCTAATTAAGCAGCCAGTGTCTGCTTCCCCACGGTGATTGCTTATCCCTTGCTATGATCATGAGGGGTTATACAGAAACGATGCTTTTAAATGAATGGCATTTTCATGTATGTGAAGAATTGGTTTTACTGGTGAAAGTGACATTCCAAGTGTTTCACTGAGTAGAAGAAGGAAAATAAATGCCCAAAGTTTATCCTCCATAAAGTTATTTTTCCCCTCATCTCAGACTTATATTCCACATACAGTACCTAGCTAATTTAGATGTTTAATTTGTGAGTAGCTCCGTTTGTCACATCATAAATAAAATGTACACATTTTCTATATCATTGAGGTTGCACATTGAATAATTACTAACACATCGTCCAGTTTTTAACATGATAAAATGCGTGATAGTTCCTGTGTAATAATTGTGATTAGAGTTTTTGTGCTGTAGGTGGATAATGACCCTTAATTAATGAACCTCTCAAATTTTGCCTTTGCAAGTGAGGTCATCATACCTGTAATGTTAAAGTGAGCACAGATTCAATGAGGGGATTTGGGAACAGATGTTAAAATGTCATTCCTCATACGTTCCTCAGCAGGAACAGGTGTTACTGGGCCTGCTGGTAAATGGAGCCTGCATGCTGGGAGGAGAAGAGGTGGCTGTTCATTTCCGTGACCAAATGCCTAAAGCTTCGGGACCGGCTCCAACTCCTCAGGACCTGCACAGCCTGCCTGAAGCCGTAAGTTTGCACAATGTGTGACTGCACATTGTCATTCATTTGTCGATGCTCTGCAAATAACTCAGTGGTGAACAACGTTGGCATATGCATTCATTACAAATGAGAACGCAACCATTTGGTTCAGTGTTAAGCATAAATGTCATATGCATATGTGCTGTGTGTGTGGTTTTAATAATAATAAGAATAATAATAATAATGCATTTTATTTATATAGCGCTTTTTACAACACTCAGACACTACAGTTTTTAAAAAAAGAAATCCACACAATAAAAATCCACTAAAATAGACGCATTAATCAAACATTAAAAGCAGCTCTAAAAAGGTGAGTTTTGACTTGTGATTCGAACATGGACAGATTGGTGCAGTCCCCGATGTGTTTGGGGAGGGACTTCCAGAGGGAGGGGGCAGCTATGGAGAAGGCTCTCTCACCCTAGGTCCGATGCTTGGTCCTGAGTGTCGGAGACATGAGGTTGAGTTTAGGAAATTAACTATTTGTTTGTCAGAGGCTAAAATAGTTTGGCACACGAATAACGATTTGCTGTGGAATTAATCGAGGGGAGTTTGAAGTGGCTGCCCCATTAATCAACATTTCCTCGCCATTCAGTTTGATCTGGTCCGACCCAAGCTAATCGGTAGCAGGCAATGCAGCCCCCTTAAGACGTCACACCTGAGCTTTTATGCCATTTCTGAAAGATGAATTTGACTTATCACTTCGCGCAAATAAAGGTCATGTGAAAGTGATGACACACTTCAAAAATCCACATTCTGAAACCAAAAGATCCATCATGAGTCATCCTGTATTCATGGCAAAGGTCCACCTATGATTGTGCTCCTCAATATTGATAACCTCACCTCACCCTATTCCTGTGTGACTCATTAGTCACAGAAGTAATAATGTCATAATAGAGCAATCGGTGTTGTGGATGTGAGTGATGACTGTGGCTTAAGACATACAAGCTGTGATGTAGTACATGTCTGAGTGGAGAAGGGTTGGTATTTGCAGTAGAGGCCAAAAAGATGCCCACCCTATCTCTGTTTTCATTGTTCCCCCAAGGAAAACAAACAACATCCTGCCACCGAGAGTTAGACTCAGCAATCACCAAAGCCTTTTTAAATTTATTTTAGATGGCTGAGAAGTCATAACAGCCATGCTGGATGTTTTATCAAAGGTTTATCATCCTTACGCCAGGCTCATTACACTGGTGCAGAGACTGCAAAATAAAACGCAACTTAATCAAAACCAAGCAGACCTCCAGAATAACGGCTCCCCACAGCTGAATATGTGAAACAGTCAGGCAGGGGCTACAGTTGTACTTAACCTCATCAAGGACCATTTAGGTGATGGAGGACACCGATGCTGAGGCGAGGGGCTGCTAGGGGGTTGTTTATTTTCAATTCACGCTTGATGAAATGAATCAGCAGTTTAGAGGTAATTACAGTAGTACATTTTATTATATGATGCATTCTTTATCTGTATTAAAGGAAGAGTTCTGTATTATTTGTTTAAAACATTTTAGGATGCCTAGATTTCTTTAGAGGTTTTGGCCAGCAGCATGTGCTTCCTCTCCCCCCCAATTAATTTAATAAAAAATCTGGAAAGCCTTAAGCCCACTACAGACCAAGCCGAAAATCGTCCGTCGTACAGTCTGGCGAGGTCAGTGACTCGAGTCTGTGCGGTGTGTTCCGTGCTGTCGTCCGTTGGATGGGCCATCGGCCTTTATTTTCGCCGATTGAAATCGGCGGGGCGGGCACTGCCGGCAGTGGGACTCAAATGACCCATCTGATTGGTAGAGTGCTAACCCGGAAAACGGGGCCGAAATCAGCGTGACTAGAGTCTCTCCAAATCTGAGTAAAATCTTTTAAACTGACCTTTTGTTGATCTGAAATGAAGACAGATTCAGCAACTGCATGGCCTGTTTCTCGCTCAAAATGTTTTCAGAAACACGTTTCGGTGAACTATTTTTAGTACAATATGAGATTGTTTCTGAACGAGTCGGCATTAATGGCCGTTTGAAAAATCCAAAATCCGGGAGAAGAAGCCAGACCAACGTGTTCGTCCAATCAGCTGCCGTTTTTCATTTTTTGGGCTACAATACAGATTAGCGCCGCCTGCCGTTATGGAGACGTATAACGTCTCGTCTCCTCTGTGTGTTCTCTGGCGTGTTTTGAACAATTTGGGGAGACTGATCAGTCCAAATGTCTTTTCTGCCGATGGTCGCCCCGTCTGGTCTATGTGTAGAGGCCATTAAACGTTGCACAGAAATCCTAAAAAAAGCTTCAACAAAGTCTCCCACATATCCTTGCACAGGATTCAGCTTTAAAGTTTGAGCAAAAGACAATTGCAGTGGTTTTGCACTGGGGTTGAAATCTTCCCCCGAAAGCTTTTCCAAAGTGATGTGTAAGTGTCTGTTTCTTTAATGGGCTATGCCATGGGAAGGTTTCCATGGTAACATGGCAAAGGCGCTAGTACAGCTCAATGCCACTCTCTGGGGGAGCTTCTGCTTAGTGGAAAATGATGATAATAGCGCAGAGTGTTGGATAAAACTCAACTGGGGAAGACTAACCCCTTCATATTGCGTGGAAAGGAGACGACGTTCATCTTCTTGTGCACAATCTTTTGCTGGCATTTTTTTTTTAAACCAGTTCCCCTAGTGTGTTCTGTATCCATCGCTTTAAATTTGTAATTTCATACGTCTTACTTTGACAGACAGTAAAAGTAACTCTTCAAGGATAAGGAGCACAGAGAGACACAGTGGTGCTGGTCAAACCTCTTTTATTTTAATATTTTCTCAGTTTGTACTATCAGATTTGTGAATAGTGCTCTTTTAGAACTTGCAGTGCCCTATATACAGGCTTTTGGAGCTTCACCTGTTCTAAAATACGGTACTATACTATATGTGTTATATTTTAATTGTGTAAGCCTTCATCGCAGTTGGAAATCCTAATACAATTTAAAAATATCAATGCACAATTGCTCACATAGTGGTCTTAGAAAGTAGCAGCCACAGCCTGGGAAACTATTCGACCCGGTGACTCAGCTTGCAGTAAGAAATCTCCGCTCAAATCAGATACCTGCTTACACCCCACCGGCACTCTGTTGCTCTTTTCCCAGCACTGATACGCGCACACGTGTGCGTGTTGTTCAGTGTTAGATGTCAGATTCCAGCAGCTTAGAAAACACAGCGTTGTATTAGATCACAACTGTGCATAAATTACATGCACAGCGAGTATTAGGCGAGGCGAAATAACTGAAGACTGAAACTCTTTGGAGTTGAAAATGTCATAGTCATTTCAAACACATTACCCCCTGCCGAAAGACTTAATGAAGAAGCCCATTAGAATGTCATACCTGCTTACTTGTGAATTTTGTAGAAAGTTTATTTGATACGTCTGAGTCAATCACCCAAAGTCTTTGTGATAAGGTACTGCTCAGTGAGCCTGAACCCTCAGTTCTACTCTGGGAGCACTTGGATATTTTATACACGGCTGTGCTTTGAATAATTTCCAGGCAGAAATTCTTCTTTGGCAAGGCACTCTATTTTCCCTCTGCCAGCTTAAAGGTTTTGTCCTTGACGTCACTTTGCAAAGTGTGAGCAACTGATATGAAATAAAGACTTGACTGTGTGTTTTAAGTGGAGTCTGGGCTGCTTTTTCTAGACCCTGCAGAAAAAGAGACTGACCGGGTGAGGCAGAAAATTGAGCCAAGTAATATTCTCATAACTTTTAAACAGAACACAAAGCGTGTTTTACTTTTCTTATGAGCTTCCTTTTCTGTTAAATATGAATGTTATTCTATGGTGCCACACTGTGGAATTACTCTGTGTTTAAAGGGGTATTCCTGCAATTTAGCATTGCACTTACTTTAAATTGGAAGACATGCAACAGATTTGGGGGAGGGGGGGGGGGGGGGGGGGGGTTAACGTTTAAGCAGCAGAGACCACCACATCCTGATTTTTAGTCCATAGTAAGGGTTAAACTCAACAAACACTGGATGTATATGGATTTCCCATAATGCAACTGGAGCTCCTCTAACTGTTTTGCATTACACCTAATGCCACATTTATGTGTGAAATTGGTGGAGGGCCCCTTTAATAAAATGCTACATTTCATAATGTTACAAAAGATGAATTTATTTATTCATCCATTAATTTCTATATACTATAAGTGTATGTAAGAGGAGTGGGCTCGTGGGCAGTGTAGACAGCTGGACTAATATACTGACTGTTGTGTATCACACTGCTTGAAACACATAATGAACGTAACATTTGTGTACAATATTTGTAATAACAATGTTTGGGTTGAGTTGTTGACACAACTGGCCTACTTGTATTTAAACTCGATCAGAATTATTTTTTTTTATTGTCAGCATTCTTTCGGTGGAGTTTGTCTCTCTGTACACGCGGAGCATTTCATGTCGTCCTCTGACACATTGCGGGAGCGCTGGGACAAACACCGGATGAGTGACTAAGAAAACAATTCCCCTGGATATGCCTGTTGTCTCGCTCTTCCTCTCTCTTCGGGGTTGAATCACATTTCTCTTGCTTCCCTCCAATGTGTCTCTGTCATACATAGGTGCATAGGCACATGCACACACAGACGTACGCTCACTTCTCTGACACACACACACACACACACACACACACACACACACACACACACACACACACACACACACACACACACACACACACACACACACACACACACACACACACACACACACACACACACACACACAGAGTCTGACAAATCCCCCCTTCTGCCAAAAAGTCGATAAATAAATGCATTGTCTCTTCACTTTCTGCTGTTGGCATCAGCCTGTCTAAATTGTCTGAGAAGGCGGTGGACTGTG
Organism: Gymnocephalus cernua; assembly: GCA_023631565.1. Lineage (NCBI taxonomy): Eukaryota > Metazoa > Chordata > Actinopteri > Perciformes > Percidae > Gymnocephalus > Gymnocephalus cernua. The sequence continues at coordinate 13,705,266 of CM042445.1, forward strand.
AAATTGAGTTCAGAACTGTACGCTGTGTAAAGGGGCACAAGATGAGCGTATGTTTGCTTATTTATTCATATTGCAGCAGCGTTCAGTAACGGTTATGCAAGAAAGGGTCAGTTAAACACGTTGAGGTGTTGGTGGAAATTAAAGAAAGAGTTTAAAGGAAGAGTCTTAGGTAGTGGCATTATGTAAGTTTCTTATTTCTCCAGTCCCTGGGTGCTGTGAACCAGGACGACTTCTTTTTGACAGTCACTATCATTGTTCTAAATGCCATCTACGCTGAAGCTTAGTAGTTGCATACAAAGCAAAAGGGTAATTTTACTTGAGTCACTAGGTAGTGATTGAATAACTTCACAGTGATTTGCTCTCTCCTATTTCTGAAAAGATTAATTTCTTTCCCAAAGCCAAATAGTTCATGCGAGAATAATAGCACCTGCCCACACTAATTTGCCAAGAACAAATGATTTTGCTTGAGAATGTAACTTTTGTGCCGCTTTCCCGAGATTTAATCAGAGGTATTACGCAAACCTTCCCTTCCTCAGCTCTTTTCTTGCCATTCTGTGATGAATGTGTTGTTACTGGATGATGTATGTTTATAGATTGCCATGGATAACTGCTGTTTTGAAGAGTTATAGCTTCCCCTCACATCACAGAAAGTGCCTCTATGCGAAAATCTTTCAGGGATTTCAGGTTTGTCTCTCAATTGAGCACAACAAATGATAAATGTGCATTTGTTAAAAAAAAATAAAAATCCCTAAACTTTCTTTCCAGACTTTTTGACAAGGCTTTTTGAATGTCAGTCCCCACTACAGAGTCTGGCAGTCAGTGGAAAAACGATTCACGTATTACATTTTCTTTTATATTAGCAAGTGTCCTTCACTGTCACCAGAATCTCTAGTATGGAGGTCGTCCTCTTGAACTTTTTTTATTTTAGAGTGACAGAAATTGTAATGGCAGCATACATCCTATCAAAGTCTTTGCATTCTCAGCATTACCTGTAAGAACTGTCCAGAGGTCAACTGATAGTAGAGCCTCCATTTTAGCTCATCCATCCATCCATCTGTAACACGAATGTATTTCATTTAGAAATGTAAGAAATACAACAGTAGGTGACCACTTTATTTGACTTGTGACCCCTCTTATATGTTATATATAGTGTCAAAATGAAATATATCGTGAGATGCTTTCACAGTATAATAAATAGCAAAAAAAATGTATATGAAACTTAAAGTTCCCCCTTTGGAGTTTTCTTGTTACAAGCTTTAAGTTTCATATGTTTTGTTTTTGCTATTCAATGTTATGCTTACTGTACATTCCTCTTCTTCAAAAGACTTTGTGTGTCCTCGAGGTCTAACAAATGTTTTGAATGGATTTTCCTCCTCATAAAACACTTTTTTTTTTTAAATCGTGCAATGTTTACATCCATGTTTAGTAGCTGGCAGTCTTCTTCTTCCTTGCCTTTTGTTGGAAAATTTTACAATTCTTTGCATGCACCTATCTCCCTTTCTGAGCATGGCAATATCAGGATTGCTTTCAAGCATGTGAACACCAAGAAAGCAAGCGGGGCCAGTCGGTATCAGTGGGCGGGTCCTCAAACTATGTGCTGAAACAAGTAGCGCCGGTATGCACAATGATATTCAACCTGTCACTGGCTCAGACTGTCATAAATGCATGCGTTAAGAAGTCCACCATCATTCCTGTGCCACAGAAAACAACACAAGCCTGCCTGAATTATTACCGGCCAGTGGTACTCACCTCTGTAGTGATGAAATGCTTTAAACACTGTTCAAGGATTACATCAGCTCCCCACAAGCCAGCACAGTGGACCCATTACAATTTGCCTTCCTTCCCAACCGGCTAACAGAAGACTCTATAGCACACATTCGTCACAGACATTGATGTTACCGCCACTTACTGTCAATCAGGACTGTGTATCATGTTGCCCATGTGCACAAAATAGGGACCCACTCTTAAAAACATTGCTTTACAGGATATCTAATGAAGCTCAGCGAAAATTCTACCAGGAAGACGTAACAGTCAGTTCCCTCCCTAATTGAATAAATGTTGGAGGCAGCACCTGTTCAATAAGCCAATCAGAATTGGCATGGATTCCTCAGGCCAATCACAGCGTTACAACTTCTGCTTAAAAGTGTTCTCTCCATGTGTAACAGCTGTCATTGCAGACAAGGCGTTCGACCCTCCTCCTCCCCTTCCACCTCCTGTCATAGGATTTCTCCGGCTGTTGCTCTGGTTCCTCCTTCGGCCTGGTCTTCAATTCCTTCTTCCCCACCACCGGTGTCTGGATTCCATCGGGGGGGTTATATCTTGGTTCCCTAACCCTATATACATCTTTAAATGTATTAATTTTGCGATGGAGTCCAATTGCCAAAACAATGTACATTTTATTCTCGTACAATAAATCTTTGCATATCTGCAAACAAGTCTCTCCCGATTGAAATACTAATAGTAGTGTAATCTGAGTTTATCTACAGTATACCATTGCATTTAGATTAATATGTAGTCCTTTGAAGTGTGTCTTCTCACATGTGTACAGTATGTAACCAAATATGGCTACAGGTTTCCATTCCTCAGCATCACTGAACATATATTTCATTTATTAATATAACTAATTAATATAACATTAAACACAATGTATTAGATCACCATTGATACTCATGAACCTCGATAAGAAGTGTGACCATGCCTGACTGGAAAAATAAATCTAATTTGATATTAATCACAGTACCTTAAGGTCAGATTGGCCATTATCTACTTTTAAGCATCTACACTCATTAACTGAGTAAATATACAATTCATTGGCCTCGTCTTACATTTTTGCAGAGCTACCATCTCCTATTACCACGTCACAATTACGCATGCAAACTAGCAAACAGATTTTGTTTTATGATATAGAAATCGTTTGCCCTTTTTCTGAAATGCCAAGTCGTTTTAATCTGGTTAATGATGTAATTAGTTGTTCCTGAAAAGAAAAAAAAGAAAAACGTTACATCCAGGGATCTAATGCTGTCACATTGAATGGAGAATGTATTCATCTTGACTGGCTTGAGGCTTGCTTTTGAGGCGTGAAAAAAGTGCAAAGCACATAATGAACACAATTACGAAGCACTGCTGTTGGGGGATGCTCTTTATTATAAACTTTGGTTGATCTGATCTGGTTACTGACATGCTGTGCTGTTATTTGTAAGAAAATGCCATCAGTTTGACAGCAAATCCCTGCCTGTAAAGTCACACTCTCCAAAGCGATTGTCAGTGTTCACTTTAACCGTTTGTTTTTTGTTTAAACTTAACTACAACCTTCAGTTAGACATAATTGTGCAGAGTAGTGATGAATGAGTGTCATTGGGCAATTATCCATACATTCTTTTCAACCACTTCAGTGTTGCTTTTCACCTAGCCTGCTAAATTTAAAGTGTAGTCTGTGATCTTTCTTATTTCTTTGAGTCTCTGAGACACTGCCATTATACTAGTTACAGCCAGCAACTCCCTTGAAGTTTACTGGAATCAATATTTCAGTGCTGAATGGCAAGCTTGTCCTTAAACAAAAATAATTTTCCTTGACAACTTGAACAAGCGTTAAACCAGTTAGAGGTTTGCCCCTCCTCAGGGCACATTAAAAGGGTTTTAATGAGGGGAGAGTGGCAGGCAGCAGCAGACCCCCCACTAGCTTATGATACAATGCACTGTCACCTCATTAAATCCTGATGACGTTCAGAGGTATTCCAGGACAGTTGTGAGACCCATGTGTTACTCTGCGGACGCTCAGTCGCCATGGGGGCACTGCCCGGGGGCTGCGGGTACCAGCTGGACTTTGCACCACAACTTGGCCCGAGACAGTGATAATGGCCTCCTTGCTTCTTGTTCCCATCACATGCTTTGTCACTTTAAACTGCTCTTTAATGGCCTTTATGGGCTGCCATGAATTGTGCAATAAAGAGAGGCGTGGAGGCAACCCAAATACAAAAGTAAGCAAGCTGGGAAGTTTGCTAGGGAGGCCGGCCTAGTGGCTGGTTTGATGGCTAATGCTTCCATACCTGTAGTTTCCATAAACAATAAATGCTTGTTAAACCACTGTAATTAAATGTATTTGGAACTAACTCTCTTAGATATCCACTGCAGCTAACTAGTTAAGCCAACATTAGCTCCATGCTTTCTGTGGCTGACTTAATGTTTCCAGCTGACTCTTTTGTAGAATTTTGTAAAAGTGATCTTGAATATGAACTTGATGGCTCCATACATAATATTGTCCTAAAAGACTGAAGATAAAGCTAATGCTAATGTCCCAGGCAAGAGGTCAGCAGAGAATATTCGGTTAAAACAGATCGGTGATGCTGTCTTGCCGTCATTGTTCTCCGTGAAGTTAGCTGGAAGTGAATGTAGCCCCAGTGTGTTTTTTTTTGGAGTGACTGCGTCGGCGGTTTAAAAAATAGGCTTTTAAATGCTTGTCAGCAACCGGTCATATGTTAATTTAGGAGGCAATTTGGCCTTGTTTGCTCTGATTAATTTGACATTCAGTCAACATAGCAGTCATAATTTAGTTTTAATGAAATCTGGCAATTGCTCCTTTGTTCTTCCCAGTTTTGGAAGAAGGATATAACGAGAGTAGAAGATGAACTAGCTTTAAAAGTAAGTTTTCGTCAAGTGCTGTGTAGTGGATGGAGAATTTAAAGTGGCTATATGTAACTTTCAGTTTGTGTTGATTCTAGCGGCCGCTTTGGACATAAGCGGCAGTGTTTTTACCACACCTGCTGTTGTAAAGGTCTTTTCTTCACGGTGCTGTATTGCCCACTGTTTTACCGAGTTAGCGTTACAGGTATGGATGCAACGATTATAGATTTTGGTGGTACGATTATAGTCTGAAAAATAATCACGGTTTCACGATTATTATGCATTAATTAATGTTAACGCTAACGTTACTATTAACATTAAACAGGCTAACGTTAGCTAACTGGTAACGTTAACAAGCTAACATACACAACAATAAAGTCACTAGCAAGCTTACCAACTTGGGTTGAATTCCCCGTTGCAGCTGCAGCTGTCCTGAGGTCAGGGGCTGGCTCGGCTCTGTGTTTTCCTGGTGTTTGCTAACTTTATGTAACGTTAAAAAATTGCAGCAGTAAGTTATCCCACCACGGAGAGCCACTGTCACTGTGACAGTCAATGCTCGTGGTGACCGGACCGGCGTCTGATGTGCCCTGTGTGCGCACACGTGAACGTTTATGTCGTCAAGGAGGTTTAATAAGAACTGCACACACTGCTACACATAACTTGCAGTCAGTTGACACTCGGTGTAGCGGAGCCTTTACGATTAATGAACCGTGACGTTTTAAAGCGCGGTTAATAGTCAAATCGGTTAACCGCTGCATCCCTAGTTACGGGGAGATCATTTAGTTGCGGTGAATGTTTTGCTCTGACAGAAAATCATTCATTTACAATACAAGAATAAGATACAGATGCATCGTTGCATTTCATGTGTTGCATACGATAATTTAGCCTGGATGTATTGTCGGCTAAACCGGGTAAAGGTATCACTGTCAGTGTGTCACGAGCCAAAGCATTACGAGTTTGTTGTAGCAACCAACGTAAAAATAACTAAGGTTAATATAGCGCATTTCGGGCAAAGGCACTAATAAAAGCTACATATAAATAGCGTTCTTTTCACTGTTAGTCTCATTTGCTGTTACAGGTCATGTAAGGTCATATGAAAAATTACGTCTCGGAAACATAATTTTTTTTTACATATAGTAACTTTAAAGTAGTAAGAAAATTCCAAATGTTTTGAGAATGGAATTTAGTATGGTGTTAGCACCAGTTATCACAAGTTCCAAATTTGAAAAAGTAAAGGCAATATAAATTCTGCCAGCAAACCTGTAAAAAAAAAACTGATTTCTTTGTAAATATGACTGATTGACAAATTAAACTCTATTTTGTCTTGCTTTCCTCTGAATACATCATTTCCAGCGGAAAGGCATTTGATAAGGTGTCTGGGGAAAGAAAGCATTTTAGTCTGCTTGCTTTGTATTTAGGTTTAGTAAACAATATGATGTTGTTTTTGTTTGAAATATGTAAAGTGCCCTAGCTCCTCGAATTAAGACATTCTCAGCTCTAAGCAAAGCCATCGCTGAAAACAAGCATGAGCAAATCATGTCACCGTTCTGAGCCTATATTGTTTATCAATTTGAATTAGTGCCTAAATGAAGCATTATAATACATGCACACAACCTCTTGGTTTATTATCCAAGCCTTTTCTACAGTTGCTGTTATTTTAATCACATTTGAAGCATGGTTTAAGCAGAATAATTAAAGAAAGGGGGAAGACTAATTTTTAACAGCTTTCATTTTTCCTATGACTCAACCGGGAGGTATATTTGAGGGCTGTTTTTTTTTTGTATTTCGTATGCATGCTGAATATTATGCCATTGAATGTCTTGAGACACTCGAGACTTAGCAGCGCCGTACTATAGACGTGATAGAAATGAAATGCAATCAGTCTTCAACCCTCACACTATGAATCTTTCAATACAGCAATAACATATCAGCACTGTTTGTCTTTGTAGTTTTACACAGCCCCAGGTTGTATACAGTACATGAGAATGTCAAAATGAGATATTGAGACACAGCAGGTGGAGAAAAAAAAAAAGTAATGGAAACACAAGGCAATATATTGTTTGAATATTATTTCCCTGGCAAGGTAAAGGGCCACCCTTTGCCTTCAGAGCAGCTTCATTCTTCCTTGTAGTGTTTAACTGTAGTGGGAAGTTGAAGCATCCCTCAGGAAGGAAAACCTCTAGTTCCTTGAGTGATGAAGGAGGCGGAAATATACACGGCACACTGCTCCAGAAATTCTCATAAAGGAATATTCCGCTGTGATTGGAGTGGGCTTATTTCCTGCCTGCTTATACTGCTTTACATCACTCAATTTTTTACAACTTGTATCATGTTATATTAGCTCTGTTTTACTTTTTTTAAAGTGAAATAGTCAATAGGCATTCCCAGATCAAATTTATATTTTATTGCAAATTGTATGCACCGCAGCTGGACATCGTGGGCTTGTCTGTGCTGTGAATGATAGACACCAGGTCGTAATGACACTACAGATCATTTTATTATCATTTTGGAGATGAAAACATGACAATCAGAGTCTAAGAAACTCTGATTTCCAAGTTATCTTTCACTGTTCCTCAACCTGTGCATTGGTATATAAAAAGGTTTATGTTGATATACACAGATGGTGGAACTTTGCACTTTTATTACGATGCACAATACACATAAGATATTGAGACGATATCACAGAGGTGGAGAGATTTGTGAGGTGTTTAGAAACTAAGTGGATAGCAGACAACACACCCTCTTTTTTATCTTACACCTAGGTGCATCATGGTTATAATATCACACTGCTGCAACATTAAATATGCATTCATTGATTTCCGACTGCTGGAGGGAAGCCTATATGCTATTAATATGAGAAAACAATCCACGCTCAAAGCTAAGCCGTTCTCCACCCTTCCATCTCTTCCTCTCCCAAGGTGAAACGTATGCCCCTCAGAAGACAAAGTAGGGCAAGCCTTGTAAAGTGCTGAGGCATCACAGATGAAGCTGAGGTAACAGAGAAGGCAGTATACTATTAAATGGAATGTGTGACCGTCAGTACCATTTTTTGCATTTATGGTCTTAAGTTGATCCTTTAAAGTCAACATGATCTTAAGTTTGAGTGTGCACTATTTTTCCCTAAATACATGACATGCTGTTAAGGCAGGAGTTGCATGCAGAGGCTTTTATAAAGAGGAAGATGGTCAGAACTGAGAAGGTGAGAGGTGCGAGGAATAGGTGGAGTTTGTCAGCAGTGCGGCAAAGACGGCAAGTTAATTTGCATAGCACCTTTCAAACAGAGGCAATTTGAAGGACATTGCATAAGGTAAATCAATGAATTTAAAAAAAAAAGGGGACAAATCATGACAAAACTCATATTTTTAGTTCTTGTGCACATACATTTAAGGGTTCTGGAGTGCCTACCAACCCACACAAACTGTGAAATAAAACCAGTTTTTTGTGAGTTTATATTTGGCTCCCCTTCTTATGTCACATGCCGACTTGTTAGAATATAGCCTATGTCTGAGTATCTCCACCCACGGCTTGAGAACTACCTTTGCAAAGGTGCGCCATATTTTTCTCGTAAGCCAAAAAAAGCAGACGGGGCTTTTCAGGAGGGGGGCTTAAAGAGACAGGTGCTAAAACAGAGGATTTCAGACAGAGGGTGAATACATGTATATTCAGACAGACAGTGTGAGAAAAAAACATTGTGTTTCTTGAACATTAAAGCACGTAAACATGTTCTAGTAGAAACCCAAAATACTAGTAGAAACCTGAAAAGGAGAATGATATGTCTCTGACTGGCTAGCTAATTAATTATCAAGAGGGATGTATTTAATATAGCTAGGGGTAAGTAAATAATACTATTTATTATTAGTGCTCCTTTGAACCTACAATAACTCATATTTTGGCCACTTTGGAACAGCACAAACAAGCTGTTGACACAACCCTGACCTTTTTATCGCGTTTTAACTTGATATGGCAAACTTGTTAGCATACAGTACAGACGCGGAGGCTTTATTTGGAGTCATGTTTGAGTGCACCTGATGAATGTTAGTTGAAAATTCACTCTTCTTTTAGCTCCGTTTTTGCTCTCCATCAACATCTGAGGTTAAAACGTGGCTCTTTAGCTGATAAATGATCCACTATGTTCACCAGCTAGTTCCTAACTTTGTCTGTCTGTTGTTTGGTGCTGGCCAGGTCGTTATACTTTTAATAACTCCGTTTTTGTGGGTAATATACTTCAGACACTAATCTATCTCTTTGAAACTCTTGTGCCTCATGTTTATTGAAAACACCCGTATTTTGTGTGTTTAGTGCTCTTATAAAGCTAAAGAGCCGTAGTCACCTGGTTAGCAGCCTTCAGAATCGTTATTGACTTAATTTGAAGCCTTTTCCACATAGTAGTGTAACAGCAGTGAAATGCATATGCTTGTGTATTGGCTCAGTTTGTAATGATTTTTCAATGACCATGAAACGTATTAAGCGTGCATACAGCTTTCACAAGAGAGTTGAGTCTATGAGCTGTCCTCTGCCAAATTTACATGTATAAAACATGTCTCCATTTGACAACAGCCACTTTGGCATTTGTTTTAGCATTACGACTCTCCTTTTTTTTTTTTTTTTATATTCTTATTGCTTTTCAGTCATCTGGACAAAGACAGAAGGAGCAATTGTTTAAAGCATTCTGTATGTCCACTTACTCACTGACAGATTAGACTACTATTACTGTCTGCCAAAAATACTGGTTGTTTTTCCTTCAGAAGCTCCTAACCACCATATGCCTATATTTGCCAGTGAGAAACTAAAATCGCTTTGTCCATACTAGGAGAGACCCATAATTAATATTGTGAATTTCATTTGATATCTGTAACTTGGCTGAGAACCTGTTCCTGGCTGCTGGAGATCTGATAAGCCTCCTGCCCTCTTGTCAAGTTGAACAGACTGTAAAGGCAGAGAGATTTACCCCAGGGACCAATGAACAGCTAAACAGATGACATGAATCCGAGCAAGAGTTCCAATGAACTTTCCTTGAACTAGAGAGGGCCGGTGATCCATGGCCATATTGCTCTTCTCTTCTTTCTCTCCTTTTCTCCCTTCGACTATAACTTCTCTTTCTGCTTCCGCACACAATTTTTCTTTTTATTCACATTCCCAGCTCTCTTCCCTCTCAGAAGGAGCCAAATGCAGTAGTAGTTCTTAAGCTAAAGTCACTAACAAGGCGCTGTCACAGTGTAGTGCCACTTCGCTGCTTTCCCATCATGTGGGATTTTGGTTTGAAAACCAGCAGTTCATTTTCCAATGTGTGGGCTTTCACTCCTACCATCCCCTCCCAGGTCATTGGTTTGATATATCCACTCTGCTTAGGCAGTAAGCAACAATAGACCACATAAGATGAAAATTCGGGTTCTTGCCTGGAGTTTCAGATTTGCCGGTATTACACAATGTCTTTGAGTCCTATATTTTCAACAAGCCTGTAAATGTTTGTAATACTCTTCAAAGGGCAAGCACACACACATTGTTGCTTTTAAGTGATAGCCGAGTAGCCTGTCATGCAATGTTTGATTTAAAGGTGAGACACTATGTGCACAGACATGTTAAAGCGCTGAATAACAGTATCTGCATTGCAGAGGTACAACATTTACAGTGGTCTGAATATCTTTCTATTTAAAAAAATGTTTTTTTTACATGGCATAATCCTCATCTGTTCAGCCAGCCATTTTCTATAAGCGCTTAAGCAATTCAGATTTCAGACACAGACGTGCCTCATTGTGCACGTCTGTGTATCACCAACAGGGGGCAGTGTAGGAGTTCATAACGATGCCGCCTCTTTTCTTTCTAGAGACAGCCACAGCCTGTCTGGCACACAAAGGAGTAAAGAGGCATTGATTTACATACATCAGCGGCGTCTTTAAAATACTTTTCAAACACTTTTAATCTTGCGGTTTCTTTGTCTGTCTGTCTGTCTGCCTGTCTGTCTATGTGTCTGTCTTTTTTTTCTGCTGTTGAAATATAGGACATACCTGTTGTTGTTGTAATGGAATGATTGCAGACTAATACTCACTAAAATGAACCAAACGTTCCCCCAAATTGGTTTTAAAACATACTGCTAAAACGACTCATGCTTTAAAACACTATTACACAATCTTCTGTAATAACAAATTATTTGAAAAGGAAAAAAAAAGTTTTTTTGGAATGTCTTCCACATAGTCAAACAGCAGACCCTTTGGCCAGTGGGCTGTGAAGATTACACGTTTGCACAGTAGTTTGCCTTGAGGCAGCTGTGGTATTCTGCCAGCAAACCTGTAAAAGAGTTGATGCCTGCTGTCAAGATCTGCCCCGTCCATCTTCCATGTTTACATTCCATACTTCCACATCCACCATCCGAACACAATGACACTGACACTCCTGTATTGATTTCTTATGTTAAAGTGAAGCACGTCGCAGCATCATACTTAACTCCCAAGTCGTAAGGCATTTGCTTGTATTGTTTTATTTTTTGAGGACAGAGCATGTATTGCCTACTGATTTTTAATGTAGCAAAAATGGCGATTGGGCATTTTGGAGTGAAACGTTATACATGTTGTTGTAATCGCTTGTCTTGCCTATTTTGACTTTTGCATCAGCTACTATGGCTCTCAACCTTTTCCTACAAGAGCTACACATATGTATGTTCTGCTCCACCACTGTTTATTTTCTTCCCAGCAATATAAACAATTTACAGACTACATTGAGTAATTTATAACTTTCATCAACCTCTGTTGGCAACCGAGGAATTGGCAACAATATTGACATGCCTCTGGCGCAGCTTTATGTAGGTTAAAGATGGGCAGTAATATAAAAGTGACACTTTAACAATGGAACAAAGAAGCTAGCTAATTCGAGCAGAGATCCAATCGAAACATTTACTGAATATAGTAATACTACTTTGTCACTATTTAGAAGATTATGATAAAGCAATTTGAAGTTTGTTGGTACTGATCAATAACCCAAAGCCCTGTTTTTTTTTTTGCCTGTTTAAGCTTGACTGATATTCACATTTCTGTGGTCTCTCTGGTCCCAGTTTTGACTGATCTTGATGCCCTCTGGACGTGGTCTTGATTTGGTATCAATTGGACCTGGTCTAGTGACTTGCACATGACTTAGGCAGACGTCTTGGCTGCAGCCCTGGATGATTTGTTGGCATGAGAGATCTACACCTGTCAGTGCTAATATTTAATGTAAGCAGTCCCTCAGGGTGAAAATGTCATACTTGTTTGTAAGTCCCCAGTTTTCTGAATCCAAAGAGCAAAACCCAAGAGAAATGTTGGACCGGTGCAATGTTTGCTCATAATACTGCCTTACAGGCCTAAACAGTGTATAACTGAATGACGAGTAATGAATAGATAATGAAGTATTACCTTAGCGCCTGGCAATGCATTCAGCTTTGCATGTACCGGAAGCTCACTGCAATTATTAATCTAACATAATCGTAATATTATGGACTGAGTATTGAGTCAAGTTTTTAGAATGTTTTAGATTATCCATTACCTGCCCATTACAGATATAATTGTTCTTATTTGTTGTCAAGTAACTTTAATTATCTACAAATAAGCCATTGCACACATTAAGCTGCAACCCAAGAGGAGTCTTTTAACATTTGAAGGCTTTTTCAGTGTCACACTGAGATTTTTAAACTCTTTAAACCTACACACTTGGAATTCATAGTGCAGGAGTACATTTTTGTATTGAAAGGTTGTTTTTTTTATTCTCCACAGATGTACAATAGCAGGCGCATAATAGGCCCCTGATAGTTAGAAACTGTTCTGAGAAGAAAAAGCTTTGGTTATTGTTCAGACACTTAAAATAATCAACCTTATTTACGTTTCCTTGACAAGGACCTCTTGTGGCCATGAAATTAGTGTTAGAAGTAAAGGCGTAAGAGGTGTGGTATTGTCATAGCACTGCAAAACCTCTTAGGGTGGATTGTTCCGTCCTCCGCCACGCGCCATACCACACCGGGAGCGTCTCAGAAGCGGGAGCGTCTTGCTGCTGCACTAGCAGATTATATTGTCTATATTGTACTTTACAGAACAATCATGTTTTCATTAACTAGTATCTACCTTCCACTCGAGGCACTCCTACAGTTAAACTCCATGGCTTCTCTTTTCTGGCGTTGTCCTTATAAAAATGGATTTGTGTTATTTTTTTCCACCTCCAAGATGAATCTCTCATCGTTCAAGGTGTTGCGGTGTTGAGAGGAGACGTATACCTTGGGGGAGGTGCCTTTTGGCCTTTTGCTCGTGGGGGTCGCGGCGCATCCGGAACGCAGCGCATGAAGCGCCCAGTGGAATATAGGGGTTCGACATAGAGGGCTGTTCACATCCCATTTCCTACCAATATTCAGCATTGGCTTATTTTAGCCATGACCAGTTATAACCTAGTTAGCAAGACAGGAAACCATAATGTTGCTGTTTAGGATTCTGCCCAGTGATAAGCTTTGTATTTAGTACAATTCTGATGTACCTTTTTCTGTGAGGGTATGAGTAACAAGAAACAACTGTGATCTTATGCAATTAGTGGGACTTCTAAATTTAGACAAGGGACACACGCTGTATATAATTGGTGTTATGTCTAGACCAAACTTCAGAGCTGAAATAGTGTAATGTGACAACAATATAATATCGCTGAAAATAAAAAGTGTACTACCTGTGATGTAAATATATTCCATGGAAATTAATTAGCTGTTGGCAATGAAAAGAAGTGACTTCTTAAGGGCAATTATACTCTGTAATTGTGATTAGACCTTTAGCTTTCTCCAAGCCTTTTATTTATGTAACATTTCATCAGAAATGTACTGGCAGAATGCCTCATATAAAAATTAAACTACAGCAGAGTGATACTGTAGGGAGGGAGTATTGGATATGGACCGATTGGCTGGAGCACCGCTTCTTCTGACATCCTGAGGCCACAGGGAGCTTCATTTGGGGGATTAAGGCCACACTATTCCTTATCTGTAGTGCCGCGTCCCCCCTTCAGGCAGCTGGTACTTACAGATGAGATCTGGACCTTGCTGCCTCCGGCAGCTAGATTGGCAGTCTATATCCCTCTACTCCATACCTCTTACCCTGGGTCTTCTCAAAATAGAATAGAAAGCAACAAACTGGACATAGAGAAGAAATCCCCAATCTGTTATCACTCTGGCATGGCTAAGAATTACAATTATTGCTTTCTCAAGTATGGGTGGGCAACATTGTGAAAAGAAAAAATGGTTGCAGGTCTTGAGGCAAATCAAGATTCTCATTTAACAAAATGAACTTCTGTGTTTCCTTTAACCTCAGAATTGTTTGAAGGCACTGTCATCAATTCTTGATGTATCAGGATATGGGAAGCATTGGGGCTCTTTGAATGTACGTTAAAAGATGCATCGTTAAACAAATTGTGGCAAGCCCAGGGGTGTGTGGTTTCCCACGTCAATAACAAAAGCCAGCACCAGAAGTACAGTAGAACACAGTTGGAAAGTTTATTAAGGATAGTTTACAGCGTAGGAGGGGATTTTCAACACTACTTCACCATCCCCAATCCATTCTCGTCGTCTTCTTTCCACAGGTAATCCACAAACCGTTTGGTACACATGGGGGTAATCAGCCAGTCCAGGTCACACCAGTTAGTCACAGTTTAGTTCAGTATTCTTCTCACTACCTTCCACCACTCTGTCTCACTCAATTTCCTTCTCCTCTCTTCCCTGGTTCTCTTCGTTTCCAGTTAAACCGCCTGCTTCCCTTTTCCCTCCAAAACCTAATCACTCAATTAATCCCAGCCTCTCCTTGTTGGAAGAGGAAGTCCATATAAGGCTTGGGGGTGGAGCCAACGGGCCGCAAAGAAACCTTCCTTCAGTTACCACTTCCCTCCACTCCCTGCAATCTACCACAAAATAAAAAGCAATATTCATTTTTCCACAGATCTGTATGTCCTGGATCATTAAAACAGCATTTTATACAATGCACAATTAAAACATTTAATTGATTTTGCAAGCCATTCATGCAAATGAACACATTTAAAGCAACACCAAAAAGAAACTGCAGTAGTAGTTTAGGAATACAAGTAGGGATCTTGAAAAACAGAGGTGGATTACAAACTTTCATATAACTGTAAGGCGATACTTTCTACCAGTGTTGCTTTAGTATGGAAGTAAATGATCTTCCATACTAATCCGCGGTAAATGGAAAATCAAAACACGGAGGTAAGCGCGGCTTTATAACTAACATTTTATCATAGCTTTGGCACTTCCTATGTATTGTTACTTATGACATATACAGTATGCTATACATTGATATATCACAATAAGCTACTTTAGGCCAATATATCCAGATGGCATCACACATTTTTGCCCTTCGATAAAACTTGAGAATTTACGTTATTCAACTTATATAGCTTTTTTATTTCATATCTCTAGATATTGATAGATGAGAGATGACAGGAAATGACGGGAAATAGAAATCCTGGGCAGGTTTCTAACCGAGGACGTTGTGATTTATGGTTGCCATCTTAACCCCTAAGCCTTGAGGGCGCCCCCAAATGAGCAGTTTCAACAGTTTTACAGTTAATGTGTCATCACAATGCTTTTGTCATTTTCATTTGGGCTGTAGGTTGTTAACCTTAAGCCCTTAAGTACTTAAAGGCATAGGTACCTGTGAAACAATTAAAGCAACTACAGTATATGAGAAATGTGGTGTATAACTTCCGACTTCAGCTCCTATAGCTATTTATAAATGTTCTTTATAAATCCCTGTCTTAGTCTTGAGATGAATGTATACTTGAGAGAGTATCTTCCCTTTTCAACTATACTGGTTGCTCCTCTCAGCTGCTTTGGAATTTACCTTTTGGGACTAAGCTGGGATGCGAGGACGTCTGTTACTCCCTGTATGAACAGGTGGTGGATGTAGATGCTGAATATTCCTGGCACGGTCTTCCACAGGGCCGTCCCTGGGTTTTCAGCCTCACTGCTGAGCCTCAGATGTTACTCTGTTGTATGTGTGTTTCATTTGTATAGATGACATTTCTCTGGTATTATGCTAGTGCTGACATTTTTTTTTTCTGTTCTTCCAGCTGGTAGTATCTCTTCTCTGCATCTCTCTGTTCACACTTTTTTATTCTCAGTATTTCTGTTGTGCTTCATCAGTAATTACTTCCTGACTTGTTCTTTTTCATGTGAAAAGTCAGTTTGATGCACAACAAGGTCTTCTGCTAATCTTAAGAATTTGCCTTTGTTTACATCAAAACTGTTGCTGCAGGGCGCCCGGGGAGCTCAGTTGGTAGAGTGCGCGCCCATGTATAGAGGTTTACTCCTCGACACAGAGGCCGCGGGTTCGACTCCGACCTGCGGCCCTTTGCTGCATGTCGTTCCACCTCTCTCTCCCCTTTCATATCTTCAGCTGTCCTCTCAAAATAAAGGCCTAAAATGCCCCCCCAAAAAATAGTCTTTTAAAAAAAAAAAAAAAAAAACATCTGTTGCTGCAGAAGGTTTTACTTTTACCTTGGTAAAAGTCTGACATCCTGGAGAAGGAAGTAAATATGTTTAGACAAGAATAAAAGTTCTGTTGTTACAGCGCTACAGTTTTAGCCGATAGTTCCAATAAAACGGTCTTCCCTCTTTTTTATCTTTAAAACATCACTTATATTTATATCCAGTAAATAAAAACTACCAAGGTTATTGCTGATTTATCATCCTTTAGCCAAGATATTTTATAGAAGGCTATGGCATGCAGTCAAACTGCAGTAAAAATACATATTCATAAATACATCATCTTTTAAATGCATTCGACTTGACCAACCAAGACATTGGTTGTGTATTACATAAAACCACTTTTTATATTTTGAAAAGGAATTGAAAAGGAGTTCTTTACTACTTTACCTAATTCCCAATATCCATTGTATCATGCTATGAAAACTAACATAACTTAAGAGTTCCACTAAGAGATATAATGGGGATTATCTAACTGCCCCTTTGTGGTTTCTGTATTTAAAGCTGTGCGGACAAGTTCATAAATCACTCGCGTAGCTAATGTGGATATCCGTTTTGGAGGAAAATGACTATGGATTTGGAGGTGATGGTGATTGCAGAATGAAAGTAAGCACATTTGTCATTGTTATCATTTAGACTGGATGGTGTTGGCCGCGGAGGAAGCTATTCAGGAAATGATGACACCGGGGGACCTAAATAGGCTGGGGGAGCTGAGGATAAATGGGAAATGCACTTAAATGTGGCCATTACATCTGTTAGCTCTTCTTTTTAGGTGTCTTCAGTGCGGCTGGATAAATGGTTCTATAATAGAAACATGTGAATAAAAAGTCAATAAATAATTTGAGGCGCTCTGTATCCATAGGTGACGGCATCACAGATATCAACAAACCGTCCTGGGGTTAAAAATTTCAAAGAGCCACTGGCTTCAGTCGGAGCTGTATCACCCTTCACATTATCGACCACTTCTAAGAAGCCTTTAAATTTCCTGCTTGAAAGAGGCTTGTTGGAACCAATGTATTTGACAGTTGCGTCATTTAAAAACTGGAAAGGGTAGGCTTCTTAAAACAAATCCACTGTCAGCGCTTTTTAAACACTTCCTTCTGTTGCCTGTGGCGAGAAAAGATAATGCAAACTTTACCAAGCGCTCTCATTTGTGGTATCAGATTGATAAAGCTCCATTACCCGTAAAGAGGACACAGGATGATTTTCTGCAGTAATGGGTAAATATTTGAATGCTACGTTAGCAACCGTAGAAGCTCATCGTTCTAATCAGTTTCTCATTCCTTGGCAGAACAATCTCACCTTAAGGTCCATTTCATAGCTGTTGTGTTGCTCTCAATCGTGTCACATTATTTTTTTATCAGCGGATGGAGTTTACTCAGCTGTAATAGAATTGCAGATCTTGAAATGTCTATATTTTAAGACTACAGTACTTTCTATATTTCATCCATTATAGTTTAGTAGGTGAGGTTTAAACTGCATTTTTTCTTTTTAAAAACATGCTCAGTTTCTTATTCAAGATGAAATCCAGAGCGCCATAATTTTAAACATTCAAACACCTCAAATTAAACATTTAAAACAGGCAATTTGTAATTGCCCTCACTATTGAGACGTATCATTGTTTTCTGATCTGACACCCTTGTCTGCAAGGCGACATCATTCGTCAGTGCCTTCCAGTGCCGTTACAAATTACCCGTACAATCGCCGTCATGGGTAAAGGAAACCAGTGTCATCTTGTTTCAAAAGTCCAGCTTTCAGTTGACTTGTCCATCCACCCTGACCTCTCTCTAACAACTCTCCTTAACTCTTCAGCTCTTTACCAACATAAAACTACTTCAGACAGATGAGGGCCATAATTATTTTTATCGCAAAGAGCTCTGTCTCTTCGTCTGCTGTTTTTCTTTTCATTGTCTCAAAAGATAATGAGATCTTTAATTTATCAATATTCCCTGAAACGTCGAAAGAGATCTTATTAGCTCTTGTGCACAGCACAAATGAAACCTACTGTGGAGCTTTTGATGAGGAAGGTAAATATTACGTTTTATTGGAAAGAATTAAATTCATTAAGCACACTTCAATGCAAACGTTTGTAATGATTTTACAATTCAATTTTCATAATATAACTTGTCTTGTTTACTTGCCTTCCCATTTGTCTTCTCCAGACTAGATAAGGGTAACCATACAGAGCAAGATATTGCTCTTTTACTGTACAATGATAATGCCAGTGAATGCCCACTTTCTGTCGTCCTGTATATGAAAAACAACTACAAGTACACACTTTAAGCCATTCCCATGGGCTAGGAAGGAGAAAAAAAAGTTTTGACAAAATCAAATTTGATACAAATTGCATTTGCTCCCAAGGAGGAGACATTGAAACCTTTTTTTCGCAAGAATAAGCTGACAGTGATTTCATTTGTCTAAGTAGATAAATCATACATATTGAACTTGTCTCTCACGGCGTGTCACTGCTCAGACCTGATTTAATTTGCCTTTTTCTGCTGGAGCAAGACGCCAGGCTTAGACATAGAAACTCTGAAGGGTACACCATTTCAGCATTTTAATTAGTTGCGTAGTTCCCCTCCTTTTCCCCATACTTTAACCAGATGAGTTACAGCCTAGTGAAATTTGTCTTTTGAGTTTATTGTCTACTTTTTAGATGTCTTTGAATTACAGATCCCAAACATGAATGCGTCTTTCAAAATACAACATATTCAAGTCATTGACCTTTTGAGAGTTTTGACATCTGTGGTGTCTTTGTGCATCTACTGCTCACTATAAAGGCATTGCATAAAGTCAAATGAGAGAATTCAAATAGCGCCCGAGCAAATGCTCCGTAAATTGGTTGGGGTTGGAAGGGTTCAAGTGTACCTGATGTGAGATCAATTGTATTGGAGTGCAGCAGTAACACTTAGGATGCTCTTTGCAACGTGGTGGGGGCAGCGGGTGCGGGCGCCATGTGTGACAAGAGGACAGAGGCAGTCACAGGAAAAAGCAGTGATGAAAGACAAACCATTTGTGCCCACGACTGAATACTGAAAGCTATATTTTACCGCTGCTATTCTACCAAATTGCTTTTGTGCGTTGGGGTGGCTTTTTAAATAATGCAATCGGTTAAAAGCTCTCTGTAAAGGCTATGCTTGTATGGCGTGGGAAGCTGGAATGGAATTGAATGCATTTTTACGAGAGAGGGTTATAATTCATGCACCATTGAAATATGGCCACTTTGTGTTATTCTTTGCCACTTTGATTCAACAGGGTTCAACATGTACACAATCTGTTTCAAGATGAGTTCAGAGACCCTTTGGTCCAATGTCTTTAATGACAGTCATTCAGACGAGTCTGGACTGTTTTGATAGCAGGGTTTTAAGAGTATTATGATATGATGATGGGAACATGTGGCCTTTGCTTCATTTTGCCTTTTCAAACAAATGATTAAAAGTCACACTGCTGGTAGAGCACCATTACCCAGACAACAGTGTTTTGTTCAGTGGTAATACTGGGCAGCATGCTTCTCCGTCACCTCTGCCTTCTCCTCTGATGTAATTAAAAGCTCTAAGTGACGTTAGCGTGGTCACGCAATCGCCATGGAGGCGTAGTTTGTTGACCCTCCCAACACCACCGCCGCTGCTGCTGATGCTTCTCATCAGCAAAGCACGTGGTTCACCCTCTGGACTCCGGACAATGGCTGACAAAATGATGGATCAGTTCTTCCACATTGGCTTGTTGATCCATAGTCACCCCTCCCTTAGCCCCCGCCGACAGAGTGGATATTGGCATTTGCCACTCAGGCGGCTGTGGCCTCAAGTCCCGTAACTGCTGATTAGGCAAATGAGTCCCGGCCTGCGGAATAATTAATGTTTAACATTGGGGTCTTTACTCAGCGGATGATCGAATGGCACCGAGGTGAGAGTGGTAGTGTAGATTGGACAGCAGGGGCCCGGCACCCTGTGAGGAGAGGGGCCGCAGCTGGATCAATGTTAATGTGAGCCTGGGTTAACCTTAGCATGCTTGTGAGCGGCTGCGAGGGAGGGATTGGTGTCTGAGAATGGACCTTGTACAAAGTATTTAATTGTCTCGTAATTCATTTGTTTATTGCTTATTGAATCAAGGGGACTCTTATAGCAGCAGAAAGGTGGAGGGGGCACGAGTGTTTGTCTTTCATAATGACTCTCAAATGACTTTTTGCCTTTAGATGTTTGCTGTGACAGTTGCACTGCAAAGCAGCGTGGCTCTGAGGATGACAATATCGCCCTGTGGGTCTGTTGGACAGTCGGTCCACCATTTTGGGCCAGGCTGAAATATCTCAACAACTACTGGATGGATTCCCATGTTACAGATGTTCATGTTATTCATTCTTACGTTTGTGGTTTGGAGTGACATTTCTCTAAAGCTGTTGGATGGATTATAATGCACTTGGGTGATTGGTGATAATGCAAATTTGGACTTTTCGGGTCCAAATTTTAATTTGTCCAATACCTTTGTTAGTTCACAGTTTGGTTGTCTTTACAATAAACATTAGAGCCTCAGAGCTACCACTGTGGCTATAGACTGTTACGCATGTTTGATTTTAGTCCATCGTATCTAATGCAAAAGTGCCAGAAGGTTTTGTTGTTTTATTAGTAGGCAAAACAAGCAACCAAACATTAATTTCCTAATCCATAGCATTGTATAATATAATCATTAGCAGCATCAAAGCAGGCTGATTCAGTATACAACCTGTAAACATGTACCAGAGTAATCTTAATGTGATTCATTCATTTTCAGACATTACTGATGATGACTCCCCTCTAATGCGAGGGTTATAGAGGAGAACAAATAAGCACAATGATAAAAAAAGAGAAAAAACTAAACCCTACTTATATTGTAAACACCACATCTGAAAGCCCCTCTGAATGACTTGCAGGTACGTTTGAATTGGATGTACTATTTTTCATTTTGAACTAATAAAATATTTAAGGGGCAGACAAAAGTCTGTGCGGCATGCTTGACCTTCAAAGCAGAAAGTCTGCCCTGTTATTACAGTATTTATATGGCTGTCCCCACCCGCGCAAGCAGGGATATAAAAATATTTAATTACTCAATTAACTGGGGTGGAATATACTGTAACCCTGTAGGAAACAGGTGAGAGAATAGGGCACACGTGTCCAAATTCAACAATAAGGAAAGGCAAAAAGGAACACAGATTAACAGTGCAAATGAGAATATTCGCTTTCTGTTAAGTTAATTTACATGGTGGCATATGAGTTGAGTCGAGATGAGGTGGCATTAAAGAAACAGTTAGATTTCAGTCATCATCCGGAGACATTTCCACATTGAGATGACACCTCTGAATGACATTGATGGAGGAATAATAGTGGGCTCAGTGGATGGATACCAGTGGATTCCAAAACAGTTGAGAGTGCTGTATTGTTTTCAGTTTTAAAAAAAAAAAGAAGAAGAAGAAGAAAAAAAAGCTCTGTGCACTGACAGCATATTCTCTCATTAGCTCTGTCACTGCATTTCACCCGTGATGTTATGGATTTATGGGGGGAAGAGAACATTCATATCCCAGGTGGGGGCTCTAATGTGGCCGGATTCAGTTCATTATCGATTTTTCCTCTTTTAACTGCACCGAAAGCGTTCAAAGTAGTGATGAGAAAGGGATTACCGTCAGCAGGTCGGAATAAAACTTTCATAGGAGCAGTTTGCTATTCCTTAATGCTCAAAGCTACTTTGAAAGTAAAATTCCGAATTTACATTTTACGTCGCCCCACTAACCTCTGAAACTGCCCAGTTCAGTGGGTAGGAGCTTGACTGAGAACTCAGAGATGGAATATAGATATTTATATTTTCTGATGAAATAGTATATATGTTTTTATTATATGGACAAAGCAGTTGCATACTAGATCAGCAGGAAATAATTGCAAAAATGCATGCTTGGTTAAAATGATGTCAATCTCCAGTACTGCAAAACCATGAAGATCCGGTCTTTAGAAATCAGATTGGTTTTCTGAATCTTGCAAGGGAATATAATCACACTGCCTAATCTGCTTAGATTATTGGTGGTTAGTTAATCAAACAGCACACTTTATTCAGGCAGCTTCAAAGTTTTGTAACTTTTTGTAATGTGATGTCATACACTGGATTACTGGAAGTGCAAATGATATTGTAATTCACAGTTGTATTTGTAATGATTGGGAATACAAAGGCAGAAGAAAATATATTAAAAGCCTCAATTGTACATTGCAATTCTACAGGGAAACTAATCAGAATCACAGCTGACAAAAGTCACATATTTTCGTTAAAAAAAATGAACGTTTTTTTCGTGTCTTCAGCAGACATGATTAATCATCTCTTGAGGAGTTTGAAGGTCCATTCATAAAAAGGAGGCTCCATTCCACAGACTTTATGGGAGAGATTAATCATGTTTTGATCTGTTAAAAGACTGCTGACTTGAAGTTGTCATAGAAACCTTTTTGAAAGACTTTTTTTTTTTTTTTTTACCTTGAGTTAAGATAATAATGCTTAGGAAATAGGCATAATGACTAAAAGACCATGAATACATTGGAGACACTTTCACTATACTCAACAAATTGTTCATATTGGACATAGAAAAACAACATACTGATGATTTTGCCATGCACAGTCTTACCAGTAGTAGCTAAAATAGTGGCACTATAGGAGCTTGAATGATTCCATGGAAAGCCTGTCATTGGTTTTAGATATGTTTGGTGCAAAGTTGAAACAGGACCTCCGGTGAAAAACTGATCAGAATTATGAATGCTGGGTAGTTTCATGGTTATCTTCACATTACACGATATTTCTTATACGTTGTCTTCTGTGTGTCTGATGCATTTGATGTATGCCTCATCTTAAGGGGACTATGATTAGCCACAGCAAATTTCATGGAAAATTCCCCCCTGAAGTTGTAATTCTTAAGATTGCAGTTGATTTGGTGCTTTTTATGTGAAGCAGTGGCAGTAGAGTGTTCCATCTGCATTAGCCGTAACCTTAATACAGCTCTGACACGGTGTAAAGAGAGCAAACTGCGTTGTCAATGAAACAAAATTTCACTCCATGACATTTTAATAATTTTCTAGTGAATCCCTTGTGCATGTGAAGAATGTCCAGAATAACAATAATATGTAATATATAAAGAGATAATTACTATTTTTAAACAATATTTTTATTGGGGTTTTTCAATTATAACAAACAACAGCTGTCAATCTTGGTAGCAAACACAGTTGGCCATCAAATGAATAGGCAAGTAAATAAACATGGTCATTTTAGAAGAAGGTGAATATACAGATGTTACAGTAATTACAATGCGCAGAAATCTTGAAGATCACATGGGCTAGTACACTTTAAAATCTTATTCCAGTTGCCCCGCCCCCACCCCAGTCTTTGGATTATTATTTTATTTCAAAAACCCAGAGAATCTCCCCCAGAAATTTTCAAAAACTGACAGCTTTCTTTTCCATAGCAACGCATGTTGATCCTTAATATATTGATTCATAGTTGGTTTGTTCACATTTTTCCATCCCTTAGCTATTGCTCTCTTCGCTTGTAAAGAGACACAAGCCTATTAGTGCACGGTTACTCTTAGCTGTAAAATCACTTGGATAAATAACCAGGAGAGAGAGAATTACTGAATGTAAATGCATTGAACAGGCTATTGCAGAAAAACATTTAGACCATAAATCAAAATCAAAAATGGGGTTGGATTTCATGAAAATCTTAGGAATCATAATTTAATAATAAATGTTGGCCATGGAGTCAGTGGAGTCAACAAAATGATTGTGATTCATCGTCTAAGGCCCATGAATATCCATATCACATTTTATTGATAATTGGGTCATAGGCACCTACATGTCTTGCTCTGGACCAAAGTGCTGGATAGACTTTCAGATGGATCAACTAGCCACCCATGAACCCTGCTGCTCGGAATGAAAATGCTACACGGTCGCACAACGTGTTACAATGAAAACAACAGTGTTTGTGATGCAGAAAATGCAGAAAAAGTGCTTGCAGTGCTTTTATTTGTGTAACTCCAGGATTTTTAACAACTGTATTAGCTTGTATTGGCAAAGACATACATTCCCAACAGATCATACAGGAAGGGCACTGCAGTATCACTTACAGGGAACACACTATCCCTACCTCTTTATCATGTAACCCTGGGCTTTGTACAGGATGTCTGACATGACATTTCACGAACATGTATCACCCCACGAAGCATGAAATCTCAAGGAGACCCTATGACAGAGGCATGATCGGGAATAGATTAACCCCCCCCCCCCCACACACACACACACACACACACACACACACACACATCCCAGTAGTTCTTAGCACATGTAACACCTAAACTCATATAAGGATGTAAGGCCAACATCTTGCATAGTGATAGGCTTCCAAGAGCGTCACTCATCATCATCATCATCATCACCACCACCACCATCTTGTCTGACATGACATGCAGTCGACACTTTTGAGCTTTTTTTGAGCAAAAAAGAGCGTACAATATTTTAATAATACAATACAATAATATGTCATGTTAGATATCTGCAAGTTATGGCATTGATAGTCCTTGTCAAAAGCTTGAAGCAAACGAAAAGGAGATTTTGTGCGCATCATACAGTATCCTCACTGGTAGATTTTGGAAAGCAGTCTTCCCCAAGCCAATTCGTTTGGGAGGACTAATGCCAGACAGCTGCGCAATTACAGCTCAGCACAACGCTAAGCCAATCTACTATAGACAGTAATGGCTAGCATTGATATGCCTGTGTCTGTCTGAACAGTACCCACACACTGAATTGTCAACATAATGTCACACTCACATCTCAGGTTGAGCAGTGGAGCAGCGTCTTTTTTCTTTTTCTTTTTTTCTTCTCCAGTGCTTGTTACTTACTACGCGAGATGATGGCAGTGAAATGCACCCATATTAATCTCTCAGCATTTTCCACCATGACAGCACAATTTTCAGTGCCTCTACGAATGATCAGCCGCCTCAGTGTATATGTCTCTCAGAGCAGAAGGAGACTCTGCTTGCATCTCCCAGATCCAATTTGGATGTAATGTTTAATGTCTGTCATTGTGAAAAGGCGAGGGACAGAAGGAGAGAGTCTGTTGACATCAAACAAACTTTAAAACATTTAAGATTTCTGGATGTTTCTTTAGTCATATTGCACAATTTGGGTTACTGTTGCTATAGAGTTATGAATATGTACTTTCAATACCTTACCCAAATCTGAGTGACAGTGGATATAAACACACACCAGGAGGGAAATGGCTGAGTGAGGATTTAACCTGCTCAAAAAAAAGAAAAAGCCATTTCCTGGTCTGTTCTGATTACTTGCAGCTTCATTATGTGCCTCTACAAAATTAAATGCAGTACAAAGTACTGCTCCTCTCTTGCTGCAATGTTCATCTCTTCCCTTTTTAGATTGCAGGCTTTCTTCAGATTGAATTCTTAAGGGCTTGATGGGCGAGGTGGCTGTATGTTTTTCTGCACCGGGGTAAACAATTATAAAATCACACTTTTGCTATTCCTTCTACGTAGTGTAACACACATTTACAGAGTGCCAAGCATTATAGTTTATGTTTTAAGTCAAGTCTCACAATAAGACTACAGAAAGGCAACAGCATATTTGACTGAGTAGACAAACTACCCTTGCTATTAGGCAAGGCAGCTTTATTTGTAAAGCACTTTTCAGCAACAGGGCAATTCAAAGTGCTTTACATGAAGACAATTAAAATACAACAATAAAAGTTACAGTGCAGTATAAGAAATTAAACATTAAAGAGCAGTTAAAAACAGTTACAAATATAAAAGCAGATAAAATAAGCAACGAAAGTATAAGAAATGGATAGTTATTTAACGAAAGGCAACATCAAAAAGAAAGGTATTCAGCCTTGATTTAAAAGAACAGAGTGTTGCAGCGGACCTGCAATTGTCTGGACAATTCCTCCACATTCCTTGAATATTTTAATTATGTTATGCACTGTTGAAGGTAAAATAAGCAAATGTCCTCCTATCTTTCTTTGAGGAACATTGTTTTTAAACATTTCAATAATTTTCTCACGTATTTGTTGGCAAACTGGCGATCCTCGGCCCATCTTTGCTCCTAAAGGACTAGACCTTTCTTGGATGCTGCTTTTGTACCAAATCATAATTACAATCACCTGTTGACATCACCTGTTTCAAATCACATCATTATTTAACCAATTTTCCTGATTAGTAGCCCTAAATTGCTCCTGTCCCAACCTTTTTTGGAATGTGTTGCAGGTCTGAATGACAGGAAAGGATGTATATTTACAAATGAAATTAAGTTGACCAGACAAAAAAAAAAAGAAAGTAGTGATTTCTAAATGTACTTTGACTTGTATTTCATTGCAGACAATGTGAACACAAAATATTTCATGTTTTGTCTGGTCAACTTAATTTCATTTGTAGTGTGGCGCATTTTGAAGCGCAAAATGCGACAAAGAAGACCCCGTACTGTTGCTCACCTTAAGACTTGTTTGCAGCAAGAATGGGACAAAATTACACCTGAAACACTTCATCACTTGGTGCCTTCAGTCCCTAAACGTCTTTTAAGTGTTGTGAAAAGGAATGGCAACATTACAAAGTGGTAAATGCTTTACTGTTCCAACTTTTTTTGAAATGTGTTGCAAGAACCAAAATAGGAATTTTGTTTTTTTGAAAAAAAAAAAAAAAATACAAATCATGAGGAACACATTAAATGACGTGCTGTTGTATTGTCTGCAATGAAATACAAGTCAAAGTACATTTAGAAATCACTACTTTCTTTTTTTATTTGTGTTTTTTATACTGTCCCAACTTTTTCTGATTTGGGGTTGTGTGTGTGTATATATATATATATATATATATATATATATATATATATATATATATATATATATATATATATATATATATATATATATATATATATTTCTTACTTGTTTTTAAAGATTTACGTGCAACTCTTATCTGGCTATGCTCCACTACATTCACCAGCTAGTAGCAAACTTTCTCTGTTGACTGTTTGCTGCCTGAGGCAGCTTGCAGTGAATTAATCAGAGCTTTTTCTTGCTAAAAAATAGCCTGCTATGGCCTGAGATGACTGCAGAGTCGGGTGATAATTATCTGTGGGTTGTTACAACACGTTATACCTTTCACATATAATTTGGTTTCCATTGGTAATATCAAAACATTGATTAGTTCATCTTTATGAATGTAAACTAAGATTAAGTTTGTTTGCTCGATTCTTTCTTGATGATATTTCTGATTATTTATTTTTTTCTAGAGGATGTGATGTTTGCAGTAGACATCATAATATACATTGAAATTTCCAGCTGGTTTATTGTCATGCAGTCTTGCAGACCTTTACTATAGTGCAACAGAAAACATCATTATGTCGGCTAGTGAGATACAGTAAGTGGCTTGCAAGCACACAAGGAAGTGTGTGTGCTTTCTGAGGTAGTTTGCTATTATTAGGAATGTTAGAAATGTTTTTTTCACATTTGCTTACTTGCTTTCTGTGGATTCATTTCTTCTCCAGTCGTTGCCTTTGTGACATGTGTTGAATGGACTGAATGCAGAATTTCCAATGCAAGCCAAACTAATTACAGAAAGCTTCCTCCCTACATAGGTACCAGAAAGAAATGTTTGACAGGCACGAAACCAATTATGTAAAACCGCACAGCAAACACATGCACCCAGTCGTCAGAATACAAAATTATAAATACACACGATGATGGTATATTAGTATGCAAACAGTTTAGGGAATACAGAATCAATGTATATCCTGTCGAAATGGATAAAAGTCATAATCAGGCACTAAATGTTTTCTCTTTAGAATTCTGGCCAAGTGACATGAAGGGACAATTCTTTGTTGCAGTTTTTAAACATTTGTCCTCACAGTCTAACTTGACATTGGATTTCAATAAACTAGAAACAACTGAGACCTTATTCGCAGCCAACCTTTCTTTGTGACATCGAAAGTAGCAACAGGCTAAGGAGGCACTTTACAGCTTTGTCAGTTTGGATTGACAGGGATGCCGTGTATAGAGTAATAGCCGGCCATGGCGTCTCCTTGAAATGCAACACTTAAGTAGCAGCAGCGGAATTATAATGCCTTTCTGTTTGCTTCTTCTGTCTCCTTCCTCCAACTTTTCAAAGAATCAATAGGAATAAGCCATTTTGGACTAACAGCCTCTCAAATAATGTTGCTTTGCTCTGGTGTGCACATACACACCGAGGTTCCGTGATTGGCTTTCTGTCTTACTCACAGGCGTCGAAAAAATGGAATGAGACTGCAGATGTAAGGGGAAGGCAGGGGAAGCATCAACAATAAATCTGCTGTGCTTCTGACTTTGGGTAAAGACTTGACTGTGATATTTTTCATAAAGGTTGTCTGGTTTTCTCTGTAATCTCCTCTTCCTCTCACTCAGTCTCTTATTCGCACTTTAGCTTTCTCTCCCTCTCCCACACCCTGTTTCCCAGGACCATTTTCTGACAGGAAACATTACTGCCATTACAGATCACTAGATACTGTTCGCTAGATGTCAAAAGAATCAGATTGATCACATGGCACGACAGAAGTGTTGCACTGTGGCTGAGGGGACAGTCAAATGGCAGAAAATAATAGGGTGCTTGCCAGGCCTGACAGATAACTTGGAGGCAGCCATACAATAGACAAGCAACATGGCTGAGCTCCACAATGGAACAAGCAGGAAATGGCTTTGCATTTCAGCCTTCCTCTCATTTCAGCTGACATCCCAGATAGCATATGTCACACTATAAAAAAAAAAATCTATGCAAGGGATATGGTGAATCACAGCTGCAGGCAGCAGGCAAACTACTATTACAGCCCAACCTGCAAAGTGTGCAGATATATGAAAAATCCAATTGTTATTTTTGGTAGCTTCCAGTACAAGACGATTTCCTGATTTATACTTAATTAGCTTTTAATTAGAAATCAATCGCATTTGCATGAAAACATCAATCCTCATTCAAAATAAGCAATTTATCCACAATTACAAAACCCATTAAAACATAATTAGACTTTCACACTAAAAATCACATCAAGATAAAAGGGAGCATTTCTCAGGGTATATCTTTAATGCAGAGTAGTGCGTTGTTTTCTCCAGTGATTAGTCGATTGACTAATTAGTCGATTGACAGAATATTAATCGGCATTAGGGATTAATCCTTTAGGTTATTTTTAGGGATGGCAATGTCGATCTGGCGGTCCACATCTTCTGTCCTAATGGATAAAATGAACCAGTAAAAACAACCAAACTGGGGAAAGCAATTTTAATTTACTAGATATCAATATTATTTATATACTTTATTTAATCAGGAAATCACATTGAGGTCAAGATCTCATTTACAGTGAGACCATATGCATACATATGATTCAGAAACCCATATAGATAAAACCCAGGACTATCAAAATGCCTGACTTTCTATACTCTTTATCTTTTTGGATTTGTGTACTTGACCCTGAACCGCATAGGCCCCTGCACCCAGACCTATGCGGGAACATATTTCCCTTTTAGGTGGTATAAAGTTTATAGAATCTGTGTGTGTGGTTTATTGGTGGCGTACGATAGCCAAGGTTGTGTGTAGAACTTGGTGGGATCAGATCAGACCACAACAGGTCCTGACTGAAATATCTCAACAGCTATCTAATGGATTGGCATACCTTTTTGTAAAGACATTTGTGGTCCCCAGAGGATGGATCCTACCGATTGTGGTGATCCCCTGACTTTTCCCATGGCCCCATCAGGATGTTGACATTTTTGATTTTTAATGAAATATCTTGACTACTATTGGCTGGATTGCTATCAAATCAGCATTACTGATTAGGTAGACTACAGCAGGTATTATGTTTAGTGCTCATTACAGTAGAAAGGTTAGCATGCTAACACACTCAACTAGTGGTGCAACAGACCATAGTGGTGTGGTGAACCCACCATGTTATTAGGCTTAAATCACTACAGCCATAACAATTTATGTAAAAATACTTAACAGATGTCTACTTTAGCTCAATTACCAATGATATATACATCATGTATGGCTCATATTTGCTATTTACCTCTGTGAGATCACATTTATGATCATATGATCATTTTCGTTTTTTTGTGAGAAAACAAGGACATTCAATTATAAAAAAAGGTTTTAAAAAAATATAAACAAGATTTTTTTCTTAGAAATTAATCAGAGTGGGAATAGCAGGTGCAGGAAGACAACATAGTTTCATAGCACCTACAATTAAATACACTCGGGTCCACTAGACCCGAACACCTCATATGTAATAGTTATGTGTAGGGGGGGTGTACCGTGTGCAGGCATTGAAAATAAGTTTTTTTCTATGTTCTTCACAGAAAATGAGCCAAGGCAAATGAGTTTGAGTTAGAAGAAATAATAAATAGCATAATTATTCTTTTAGCAAACATTGAAAACGGGTCCCACAGACCCGAACAACATATTGGGTTAAAGTAGGCTGATAAATCTCTATGGAGGATTGCCGTGAAAAGATACAGGCAACGCATATTAAAATCTGGTGCTAATAGAAACCCGACGTCAGAGGCAACAGAAGCATCGCTGCATGTCACGCTAGTTAACACTAATGTTAACGTTACACTTGGCAGCAGGTGACGTTAGCCTACCGTTAGCTAGTAGCTGGATTAAACATGGATAAACAGCTAAACGGTGTAAAAGTGTGACTGTATTTCACTGTAGAGGATTCCAACACCGGGACGAACAGTCTGCTGCTAAAGCTATGAGCTAAAAGACACAAAATAGCACTGGGTTACTGCTGTTTGAAAAACAGCACAGACGTGACTAAAGGTTGCGTTTACTTAAAACTGTTAAACCAATGGGGCATTCAAAGTTATTGTAAAATACCCTTTTCTCATCTGTTTTTGTCATTTAACAGCAATTTACTGGTGAAGGAAGTAATTATTGTTAAAAGTTATTACATTTTTAATAAATGATTTAAAGTCCCCCCTTTTTTGTGCTGATCCGAAAACTGCTCCAATCGTGACTCAAAACCGTGATCCGATCCAAACCGTGAGTTTTGTGATCCGTTGCACCCCTACACTCAACTATAATGCCAAAAATGTAAACTGAATATGCTTGGGTTTTGGGGTGATGGTTGGACTAAATAAGCATTTTGAAGAAGTCAACTTGGGCTTAGAGATTTTGTGATGCCATTTTTTTTTTTTTTTTACTTTTTGTTACATTTTGTAGACCAAATGATTAATAGAGACCATAATGAATAGACTCATTGTAATTAAATTATTCTTGCGTTGCAGCCCTACACATCATATTCATTTCTTTATATTTATATATGATTGACAGATGTTTGACTCTAAGATGATTAACAACATCACCAATTGTGAGGAAAACTTTACATAAACAGTTTCCAAACCAAGCAGAAAAATAAAGAAAACAATTGACCCTTCACTAAGCCCCATTCACAACTAAATGTCGACAGGATTAACAAAAACACCTATTTGCTCCAAGGTACGAACACGCTAATGTTAGCTAGCTAGCTAACTCAGCACAGCATTGCTTGGAAACAATGACAGTTCTTTGTTCATAATGCATTTGAATGTAAAATAAGATGATTAAAGTCAAGACGGAGGCTCACTGACATACTTTAAAATATATTTCAGCATTTTGTTAATCGCTAAAAATATAAGCGGGAGAATGTTATCATTGCAAAGTGGTCAGGCTAATGTCTTGTGTTTATTCCACAGGACTTATGGATAAACTGTTTGATTGATAATTATTAGATTATTTTTGAATTTTACTTACCCTGCTGTGCATAAACGTAGCTGTTCCTCAATTTGTGTGTTTCCCATTTGAATGGTCAGTGTATGAGGCGGCTGCTGCTTGCGCTGGGAGCTATAGGCTTTAGCTTCAATTTTGATGAAATTATTCTCTAATCGGTTGCATATTATGTCGTGAATATATCCCTCAAATGGATACTGCAGTCCCTTTTGTCTTGCTCTCTCAGATATTTCATCTGTTTGCCAAAAATGACTAATTATCTCCTTGAGAATGTCTGACACCGGTGCAGACTGTAATAGACGTGCCAGGCACGAAAGCTTGTCAGGCGTAGAAACAGTAACTAAGGAGGGCGGGGCTTGGCAAAGGGTCAATTATTAGCTGGTAAAAAGTAATGACCATTGATTTCCATTGAAAGTCTGATGGTAAAACAAATGGATTGTGAAATGCTTCATGTGGTGAGCACAGTCAATTCAACGCAGGGTATGAGATTGATCAGACTGTACATTCCGTCTTCTGAATGTCTCAGCCATAGAATCCGTCTGTAAAGCTCCTTTTGCTGTGTATTAGTAGCAGCAGCAGCACACACACACACACACCCACCCACACACACCTACCCCAACCCCTGTCATAAAGAGCACACTGCTAGCGCCGTTTAACCTTGAGCTGTTGCAACTCGGGCACATATCACCTTTGCAGCCCCCTTGACTACTACTATCAATCAAAATGTCAGTCGCCATTTTAGGATGAATCAGCAGTTTTGAGGGATTGATTGAGTTTTATCTTGATTTCATAAAACATTTAGACAAACCAATTAAAGAGGTGGCTGACTGCAGCCACCAGCACTTAATCCATCATGCTGTCAAGGGGATAAAATCAGATTGAAATAAATGTAGATCTGTCGATATGTTGGTGCATTTGCAATCTGGTACAATAAAGTGGAAGTTAATTAGAATAACCAGAGGAAAGAGTCATGATTGGTATGAAAATGGCTGCACATTTGACAACAAGGATTGGATTATTTCAAAGCATGAGGTGTAGCCTACATGTTTAACAATGTTGGTTTATCACGCGCAACTTTGCCTGCTCCTTTGACATTCATTTAATTTCCAATGTATTCCACCTCACATTCACAATGCAGCAAATCCATTGCTGGCCATTGGTATTATACTGCACTGCGGTCCAAATATTATAATAAGATGGATGGCTACTGCACATTTTCCTGGAGGACTGGCTTTCTTGGTTGTGTCTACCAACTGCAGGTGAAATACAGCAAGCCCATTACCATGTGGTGGTTCTCCCCGGAGTTAACGGCGTACTCCCTCAGAACTCCCTCCTTTGTTTTAAGGCAGGCTTCTTAATTACTAGCCGTCCCATTCAGGTTGTAAATGGCCCTTTATTGTCATTCTGCAATCAGAATAAATCCTCAAGCTTATTCACCGGCCTGATGCCCCTCCATTGATTTACAAATGACCCATGCATTATTAATCCAATGTTTCCCCCCTCCCTCCCCCCCTTTTTACCTCATTATAAGCCCTATCAGCGAGTAAGGGGCACCACACCGCAGCGCTATCGCACATGATGGTGTTTCTCGAAAATTCTCTCCGAGGTTTGTGTTTCGATATGATACTGTGTTGTGTTGATAACAAAGAACAGGCAAAGGAGCGTGGTGATATCAATGCTTCTCGCTGAAGTTAATATGGAGCATATCACTTTTATCTGCAATGTTACTTTGTGTATTTTCTCCTTTTCTCTAATCTTTGTAGAAAATACAAGTACAGGGTGACATGGAAAAGCTGGATACAATGTACTTAGGCAGGAAATTAAAGTTTATAGCCATCTGTGGCGGATGTTTTTTTTTAACAAACAAAAAGAGACTTTTGTGGCTTTGATGAATGATGTTGGAGCTAAAAGATTGATGTAGTGTAATCTTATAAGATATATTATGACAAGACCTTTTGATAATGGCTATACATCTTCATGCCAAATGATACTCATTATGTCACTATGTATTTTCTATGGCAGGTGGAAAATATTCAGCAATATAAAGTAAACTTTTATTGTGTGTTTACTATATTTAAAAAAAACAACTACAAAATACAAAAGAAAATACAAACTCTATCAATGATACATGAAGCCGAAAAGGACACTATGCCAAGAGAGTGGTGAAAAAGTACTATAACACAAGACAACAACTAGTGCAATCCAAAGGGACTTGTCATTTGAAACTAAGCAAACATATCACTGCAACACAGCCCGGGGTAGCAGCTATCACACGCTCTTAAATGAAACTGAAGATGCTTATCGTAGAGATGCACATTTTCAGTTTCTCGAACCACTGAACCGGCCAAACATGGGAATTAAATAAGATGTCTTTATTGACCCTTTTAGTTTCACATTACAGCCTGAAATGAGCTCATCGGAATGATAGAAGCTCTGATCAATGCCTCAGTGGAGCGCTGGTATTAATAAATGTCATGGCTGTATTCATACGGCCTTTGGCAGATAAAGACTGTCTCGGGGAGAATCATTGTAAATATAATTCATACAGTCAAGTTTTTTTTTTTTTTTCCCCACAAAGCTTCCTCTCAGCCTGTGCAACATTTTTGCAGAGCAACATGCACTGACTCCACTTTCAAGTATTTTGCTTGTATTTAGATAGTTGACAGACTGAGGGTGTAACTGGGAAAGACATTTTAATATTGGTAAGAGTACAGACCAGCAGGAGTTGCAGTACTGCCTAATACCACAGTCAGTTTTCTTTGAAAACCACCATTAGCTATCTTATCTTGTTAGATCACAGTAACAAGGCGGTGTAGGACAATTTCAGATTGTCCTCAGAGCTTCTATAGAAAATGACCATGACATCATAAGGCCATTGTCTAAAACGTACGTAATATGGAGAGGATAAATGCTCACGCAATAGAATTAAAACCAGACTTTAAGGAACATAAACATTCACTTTTCACCGTCTTCGACATAGCAGGAGTTTCATTGCACAATAAATGTAAAGACACTGAATGCAGTCATCAGTTCTAATCAACATGCTGCGACAAGTCCATTGTGCTCACAGTTTAATCTCCTTCAATTACAACGGCAAATTGGCTTTGAAGCCTGAGAGTCAACTGAAGCAGTTAACTTTTAATCACTATTATGAAAGTGGGTGCGGTACGCATTGGTCACATTACCTTATTATCTTTCATTATATTGTATTTGAAGGGGAAATGTTTCTATGATTAATATTACCTGCAGTCTATGCGTTTAAGAGGGGAAGTGTTTTTTTAACATTGCACACCACGTCTTGGTGTTGTTCAAACAATGAATAACAAAGAGGGCTCAAGGAATGTTTCCGTACCAAGAGCAAACAGGGCAAAGAGAGCAACCACGCTTTGCATATCCACGGTCTGTCAGAGAAATAAATAAATTACCCCAGCGCTTCTTCAAAAACAAACAGCTGTCAAAAAGTCACTCAGGGGCGCCTCACACACCCCCTCTTTCCCCCCCAGAAATCAAATCCAAGGGGATTCTTTTATTGTATTCCACTTTTTTTATTGCTCCATTCCTTTGTATGTTTGCAGCTATGAAACAAATCAAGCAAATAAGATCCCCGGAGGTGTCTGTGTTTTAATGTGATGTCTGCTTTGCCGGTGTCTCAATACATAGTAATCCTTCTTTAGCCTAAGGATGTGTCTATGATCTCCACTTTGAGAGAGCCAAAGAGACTTAGCAATAAAAATGTCATTATTATCATGTAGTACCTCGCAGTAAATGCAAATAACATAAATTAAGGGGGAGGGAGCAGTTTGTAAACAAATAAAACCGTCAAAGGTGAAAGCATACAAATGTCTTTTCCCTTGTTTTCTGACTAGTGACACAGGTTGTTGTGCATGTCCCCTGCTTCTGATTGTACCGACTGTATGACTGAAACAGGAAGAGTTCTTGCTGGCGTTTGTTGCCGTGAATCATGTGCACTTTATTGATTAAAACCTGCAGCTTTTTTAATTCTTAAGCAGTTTCATAGAGCTAACATTCCTGTAGCTGAAGACATACATTTCTACATATATAACATTACATATTACATGAACAGTATGCATTGTTTAACTTAGTTACTTTATAGATTTCATATTATACTTCTTTTATTTTCTCAACATTGTAATTCCTTGGCACATATTGTGATTCTGTTTATGGCATCTACTGCATGTCTTTCTGTCCTCAGTGCCGAAAGTAAGTATTTTTTGTGTGTTAATTTAACCAAACCAGATCTATATCAATGGTACAGCACAAAACAGCCATATGAATCATTTTGTGAGAAATGCGATTCTGCCAATAGGTTGTTGTGGAAAGGAATGATAGACATTTATTTTGTCGTCAGCGTTTTTCAAGCTTTTAGCAATCAAACATGCATCAATATAAAAATGTTGCTGTTGAGACTGTCCCAGAAACACGTTCAAGCTTAAATGAACGTGTCCATCGGGAGCAAAGGGAGCAGTAGGGTGGCCATATTATAAAACATCAGACTTTAATACGAGAGATGAGTTTGTTTCCCTTTTCTGACTAGCAGTGCAACGATGGTTTGTTTTAACCATGACTACAATTATTCCACAACCTCAAACAACTTTCAGTCTTTCCCTAAACCTGACGAGGGCTGGGGGACATGTTGATATATATCTTCAGAATGATTTGATAATCCGTCTATGAAGTCTATCGTATATATTTTTCTATATTGTTTCATCGCAATGTGGAAAAAAACAGCGGGCGATTTGCGTTACAGCAATACTTAAATCATTTGGATGACTGTTTGCGGTCTGATCCTTGCACATTATGTTCATTTTGCACTAAAGTTCTTAATAAAAAGAGGGAATATTCAGTATTTTACATTGTCAAGTATTTAATTCACACAGGATTGAACAAACATAGAGAATGTGGTTATTTCATATAGACTATTTATTTATTATTATTAATTACCAGAAAACAGCTATATGGTGATATATATTGTTATCCAGATAATACATTTCCTTTATGTTTGAAACCGTTTTGGAAGGCACAGATAAACAATGTTGTCCTATCAATAGGGGGCATCATATCTGTATATATATCTGTAAGCATGGACAAATAACATACTTTTTTGTTTAGGTTGGAAGACTTGTTGTGCTGTTTGTTTTCATTTATAGCTAAGTATAGGATGTGTTTTATGAATTGTGTGACATTAATGTCATGTCTAAAATCATGAGTGTTCTGACCTGGTCATCATGAAAATATTAGTTAAGTTAAAGTTTAGTTAAATGAAAAAAACAAAAAAAGTGGATTTAGTGTCAAGTGACTCAAGGTATATAGACCACGTACTGTGTAATGAGCTAAAAAAGACAGAATTGAGCCCGATATCACATCTCTATTTACATGTAATATGTTTGTTCAGGTTTACA
The DNA here is from genome assembly GCA_023631565.1 of Gymnocephalus cernua. NCBI lineage: Eukaryota > Metazoa > Chordata > Actinopteri > Perciformes > Percidae > Gymnocephalus > Gymnocephalus cernua. The sequence continues at coordinate 13,742,581 of CM042445.1, forward strand.
TAATTGTATCCATTTTGTAAATGTGTTCGAATCTGAAAGGTCACAGAATCTGAATAAACTCAGCCTCACATTATGCCGACTTGCAGTAAGTTGCTCTGTAAATATCTCAATCCAGTCTGACAACATCATTTTCATCTGACATCACGATGACTGCCGGCTTTCAGCGCTTCACACCTTCACTTAATGAAGTCACCTACGCATATCACTCTAGGTTATATAGAGAAGTCACACATTTTTAACCTCTCACAGAAGGTGCATGAAGACATGTCTATCTAGAAATATAGAAATCATTCTGAAACGGATTGAATAAGCAGAGAGGTCAAACAGCAAATTAAATCTAGTAATAAACCAAGGGCTGTATCATTTTTAGCTACACAGAACATTCATTACTTTATTTCTAGAATTATTTATTCATGTACTTCATCATTTTCAGAATTGCAACAGCAAGGAATAGAGATGGATCCTTGGAGAAAGTCTTACTGTTAATAATATTTGGACATGTCAGTTTTGAGCTATTTCTATAGCGAATGGTGTTTATAGCTGTAAATGTCGAGCAAATTAAAGAGATAAGTCACCGATTTAACATTATTGGGCTGTTATTTTCTTCCCCTAAAGGTTAAATAAAAGTGGCAGAATACAGATAGCAGATATTTAAGCCCTGGGCATATGGAAAGCATTGGACTCTTGTGTCAACAAATGCATCTATTGTTTTGGGTGGCTGCAGAAAAACCTGAGGCGTTGGCGCATCCCAGGATGCTTCCTGTCAAGGGTTGTTAAGGGTAAATGACCACTGAATTTAAGCAGGTGTTCTCCATCAGCTGTCAGAGGCAGAACACCTGCTTTGACATAATGATTGGGGTGAAAGATGCAACATGCTGGAAAGTTTTGGCGCCTACAGAGCATGGCAGCAGCAGTTTTCTGTCCATTGTGATTCTATGTTGATGCACTATTTATAGCCATTTGGTGGCAAGCAATAAGGTGGATGCTGTCTGTGAGTTTTATTTGATAAGTTTAGCTGAATAGGACACATAACACAACTGGGCCAATTTTGCAGCTTAAATATAATTTGTACGTTAAAATCCATTCTATAGAGAAGGCCAGTGTACATGGTTTATGTTAATATGAGCAGTGATTTCTAATTAAAAGAGACAGCTATTGTTATGTTGATGTTAATAATTGAAACCCTAACCCTGTAAATGAATCACTCTGAATGCTGGACCACAATAGAAGATTATTAACTAAGAGTGATGCCAATTTTCCTCCCAGCTGAATCCCTTTAAATTTCCACACATTTTTTTTTTTGTATATCTCCTAAAACCGGCTCCATTTGCAATTCAAATGAGACTCAATGAACTGCACAAGCCATTTCACATATTGAGATAAATATGAGCTAACTTCGTTCAAAACACCCAGTGACAAAAGCTTGACCTCTTTTGTAACTAGTTAGTTAATTTAAAGATATGTTAATAGGAATGGTGTAATTGCCAAATCCAATTACCGGTGCACATTCGCTCTCTTCATTCTGATTGAACTCCCATTTTTACCTTGAGATGCAGCTCAGCATGCAATACAAAGCAATTCAATTGTCACTCAGTCATGCTGTTTTCCTTGCTGTGGGTTCAGAGTGTCCACAGAAATCTAAATTTCTTGGGACTGGTGGGCTGGTTGTAGAGGTAGGCATCTTGAATTATTGACACCCCCCCCACACACACACACACACACACACACACACACACACACACACTGATTTGTGCCTATTTCATGAGTTTAGGCAATCTAGAGGCCTTGTTTGCATTTAATTTTTAGTCAAAAGTAGGTGGTTGGCTGCACGGTTGGCAAGCTCCCTTGGGGGTTGCACACCATTTCACCTGGTATAACCACCCCCGCAGAGCAACAATGATTACCAAATCACCAATGAGGCATTAAATGACAGCAATGTATCAATCCAACTGCGTTTTCCAATGAAATTCTATGCTCTACTACCGCATTAATTATGTTGATCGTGAAGCAGAGATGAGCGTCACATTTTCTGCACTCTGCCTTGGCTTAAGATATACAAAACACAAGAAATACAATATATACCTTTTCTTACAATCATAATCGCAAACATGCTTATTCCCGACAGAACAATATTAAACAGTTATCCTTTAAATAATCACGCACATGCTTGTATTTTCTCCAATAAGTTGTCTTGATTTAAGGGCATTAAATAGTTGAATTTATCTCTTTTTATCTTTTCTGTTGCTCTCTGCACTGAAAGGGTGTTCCATTTTCACAATGCAACATTATACCCACTAAGGGCCCTTATTTGATTTATTAGAAAAATTGTCACCATACATTACAACATGAAAAAAAATTGTAATACTTCTGAATGGGAGGGTGTGAGAGAGACAACAACATGCAGTATAGGGTTAAGAGATACAGTATACTGTAATTTAATAATAAAGTTGCACCTTAAAGGGGAACTGTGCAGTCCCTTTTAAAATCCTTGCTCCTCATCAGCTCTTTCCATCTTGGAAAAGCCACAACAATATTAACTTTTGTCGCGTTGCTTTGCCTGTCACGTTGTCATTTTAATTTCCTCGGCGACTCAGTTACATGTCCTCGATAATAGACGCAACCGGCTTTCAAATCTGCCGGCGGTGAGTCGCAAGTAATCTTCTCCCCCCTCCTTGGCATACGTCACAGTCAGTGCCATTGAGTGAAAAGCGCGAAATGCGGAGCAGTATAGCCTGTATGTCCCTTACGGGCTACCGTATTTCAAGATGGCGCATGACTATGGAGCGTCTACCCCAGTTCATGTAAGCGCAAATGTAAAATTTCAAGCCAATAGGAACACTTGGAATTGATGGTGGTGGTCAATATTCATAAAAAGGACAAGTTTGTGAAGGGCAATACAGATTTTGATAATAAACAACTACAAATGGTACACAATGGGGCTTTAACTGAACAGCTTCAGAGTCATTGGAATGGTTATATGACTTTTTTTTCGGGTTGAATGGTGGTCGTTGAAAAACCACCCTTGCAACTTTAGGCTGGAGAGCCGCCGAGCTCGGCGTCAAGAATTATTGCGTGATATCAGGTCTTGCGATGTAACAAATTGCTTTTAGCCATTTTGCTGAGCCGGCAAAAAAGAAGCAGAAAGATAGGACAGCATTGTCGGAGGAACAGAGAAAGAGGAAACGGCAGACTGACCGAGCGAGTTTTTACACAGTGTTGCCAAATATCTATTCCGAAGCTGTAGGGGGAGCTCTATAGAGAAACCTGCGGGAATCTGTAAGCTGTTTTTCTGAGCACAATTTTTACTTCCCAATTAAATTGGATACCTTGGTGCTTCTTACCACTGCTGCTTTCTTTCCATAATTTTAGCATTATGTCTTGCAGCTAACAAAGCACTTGGTAATGTGAACTCATGACCCTGCATATGCTGTGGCCTCTGAACTGACTTGTGGGGGGGGGGGGGGGGGGGGGGGATAGTAATACATACTTGAATATGTGGGTCACAGAACAGTAATGAGCTTCATTTTCTGATATGTTGCACTTCTTAAACTAGTCATATGGAATGCCAATTATAGTGTCAGAGCCCATCCTTGTATTCATGACATATGATATTTCCAAACCAATGCAATGAGTCTGTGTTACAAATGGGCATGGGCAAAAAAAATTAATTTTCAGTGTTGTGAAATGGATGGGAGTAAAACAATTAATGGAGTAACTGAGAAAGTGCAGGGAAGGACAATTCAAATAAAGTGAAAAAAGTTGTGGCACATGAATCCTCTCGACCAGCTGTCGGAGGTGACATTTCATTAGTACACTTTGTCAATAGAGAAATCGTCTGCAGAGAGAGCGGTTGGGTGCGAGTAACAAGGAAGGACAGAGACACATTGAGATAGAGAAAGCCTATGAAGATGAGGAAAAGAGCACAGTCCTTTTTCATTAGGCCGATCCTGATTCCAGCCACTGGAAATTACGGACACTGTGGCTTTAGGCGTGATGAGAAACAAGGTGGGTGCCCCCTCCTTCCATGTTAAGTCTCTATCAATCATCCACCCTTTTGCTTTTTACCCCCTGCCGACTTGGCATCGCCGGCCCACGTGTCTTTCTGCCTGTTTAGCTTCCAAGAGAGTTGTCCATCCTTTCCTCCACCAGCCAACTGGCAGATACATTTGAAGGAAAATCACAGGCATAAAGACTCCTGCCATTTCCCATAAACTCCTCATCCATCAATTAAGAGGTTTCTTGTAAGTGGGAGATGGATATGGCAGAATAAGGCCAGACCTTTTGATGACTAGGACAAAGGGAGTCAAGGGCCCCACTGTTACCCCTGTGTAGGCCTATAATCACAGCAGTGGCTGCGGGCAGTTTGAAGCAAGAGGGCCACTGTCGATCACAAAACTCATAGACTGCACATAAACTGTGAAAATAATAGACGTAGCAGAAGTAACATCACCTGTACCGTTTTGAAGCCTTGAGTTTGGCAATTTGGCTGTCACCATCTTGGTTTTTTGAAAACGTGATGACTTTTGGATGGAAGAGGGTATTGCTGGGGAGGATGACACAGCCAAGCCAGTGTTGTCTATGGCTGCGGCCGTGACTGACAGCTGAAGTCACTCGGACCCACGAGATCTCGCAAATTCACGTATGATCACGCAATATAACAGGATGTAGTTTCTATAAGCAGAACCACAAAACCAACAACAGTTGACTTCAGGCCTGTCTCCGCCCATTACGACGTTTTCAAGGTGTAGTGCAGGGAAATATGATCCGCCGTGAGCACGGTGTATTTTATTTTGAAAATGAACCGGATGTTTTATTTTGTTTCTGTGCTCGACTTCCTGTCCCGCACTATCTGCCCTGTGCTGAATTGCTGCGGAGCTCTCCGGCGTCCGGCAAAAATAGAAGCTCTGCGTTTCTACTCTGGAGGGCTGCAGACTGCCGGAACTGGGACTGAGTCGGAACTCAGCCGTTCCGCAGTCAGTGAAAATACACACATTGACTTTAATGGAAACCTATTGACTTCGCCGCCGTTCGGGAGCGGATCTGCAGACGTTCCGCACTCGGTGGAAATTAGCAGTTACTCATATACAAAGACAATACTTAATCTTATAATCTTTTATTAACTATGCAGTTCAATATAACTGACTGTAATACTCTGAATGACTAAATCTTTCATACATTTATAACCATCCAGATATGTAAATAGAAGCGTCAACCTGCCAGATTCTACTTCCAAGTGTTCCAACCCTTCACAGCCCACTTAGCCCATATTCCCCCAGTACTTCAACACAGCCTTTGCTGTTACTAGTTCAACAGCGATCCATCGGGCTTATCGTTGACTTTTTCTAAACTGCCTGCACTTAGAAGCTCGCAAGATGCACATCATAGGCAGCAAAAGGGGAGAAGTCGTCAGTTTTCAGTCTTTTCAAGTGCAGAGCAGAATACCTTGAGGGTCCCACCGTGTGAGACGACGTTTCCAGATGGAGACATTCCACCTCACTCCTCGCCTTTCATGTTGGTCCAAGATGTTTTTCTCTTCTTTTTTTTTTTGCCCATCATGCTCCACGGGGCCTGCAACATGCTGGGACACACAGCATAACGATGGCAGAAAGTCAAAATAAAAATAAAAAGGTGTTTTGAAAGCTTTAGTTTGTTTAAGGTTTAGGGCTGCGGGAAGGGGGCTGAGTACAGAGTCTGCAGATAATTAGACCTTTCGGCGTAAACAAAGAGCACGCTGTTTTAGAGCAATTGGTGCTGTCCATTATGTGAATTTGCATCACTTGACAGTAGATAAATTATAATTAAGTGGCGATAATCAGGAAGAGTGTGGGAGATTTGTGTTGTCACAAAAGGACCCCCTACTAATATTTATGTCCATTGGCAAAAGCTCTTTAGTCCCATGCTTGTTGCTTCTTACTAGACAATTGGCTGTTGTTTTACTGTTGAGAGAGAACACAAGCAACAACAGGTAGGTACAGCATGTCAAGTTGCCAACATTTTTTTCCCATTAAATTAATACCGCAACACAGTGTTGTGTTGTTCTCCAGCAATTAATTTGACAGTTGACAGAGAAAGACTGTCTTCAATTATTAAAACTGAACGTTCTTTGATTGTTCTAATAATAATAATAATAATAGTCTCATCAAATTATTTAATAGCAACGTTAAAAACAAAATAGCTGCCGCGTCTTTTATGACACTGCTTCAGTACATTTATAGTAAAGGTATAAATCCCTTTCAACTGAAAAGAAAAGGCAGCTTAAGGTGAGCTACTCTATTAATTTCGTTAATGAAAGTTGTCAGGAAAGGGCTCTGATTCAAAAGGATAATATATTGTGTTTTTGCAATGCTAAGAAGATACTGGAATGTGACTCTTTTAACAAGTCAAGAAAAATCTACTTGAGCATCATCTACTAACACATGAAGTTCATCACTGCTCTACAATACAGCCTGTCAATTAGGGTTCACCATTAAACCACTGTGCAGCCTTGATGACTTGAGTAATCTCTCGAAATCCTCAGATGTTATCTGCTCTCGTGCACAGAAGGGAAATCAGAAGAAGGATTTTTAGCTGCCAATATGGAACTTTGTTTTAGGGGTCTGCCATTGGCAGAATTCTTAATTGAAGTTATGATAAATGGTTTTCTTTCACAAGACTACTGCTATGACATAAGTTAGAACCCTCTTTGTTTTGTTATCACATTAGCCTTGATTGTCCAGATGAACACATTTTTTTCTCTAACAATGCAGAGGAATGGCCTGACAGAGCCCATTTTCAAGCTTGGACAGTGAAAAAAAAACAGGTTGTGTGGTTATCATGGCGCTAAGCCCATTATGAGATGACAATGACCTTCCAAAATAGTGCTGAGGGAAAGTGTGTGTGAGTCCGGACTCACGGAATCGTTCTCGCGAAATTCGTAAGGGCTTAGGGTTGTCCAAATGTCGAATTTCAAAGGGCGTGAGGGTTTGAGTACACACTTACCAAGCCCTTTCCGTGAGTCTGCATCGATGCAGACTTCACCAAAGGGAATTACCCACAGTTCAAAGCATTGTGACGTTTACCGCGGAGACCATAGGGAAATCCGGAAATTACAATGGTAAACAACAGCACGACCACGGGAACGGAACGGATGTGTTGTCCAGATGTAAAACAAGAGTTTGAAAAAATTCTTGAGTCTTTAGTCCTCAGGGCTCACTTTAGGATTGGGTGGGTGGGTGGGTGAGTGAGCGAGTGAGTGAGTGAGTGAGGCTGTTTTAAGGTGATATTGAAATTTATGAAGCAGTCTAGGTTTATTACAACTTGGGTCTTACTTTGATACTTTTGACCATTTCAGTTTTTAAAACTTAAAGTGACTGCAACTGTAATGTAGGTAGTAAGTTGTCATGATTGCTAATACTGTAACTGCACAGAAAATGATAGTGTGTCCAGAATGTAATTAGCACAAAGTAGAGCTGACTGTTGGGAATGTCATTAGTTTTGCAGTCATTTGGTCCTACACTTAAGTATTGGACAAAATTGGATGGAATTTTGACTCTTGATGGTTCCCCAAATTTGTTTAAATTAATCCTAAGGGGGAATGTGTATACCACATTTCATGCCAATCTATCCAATTGTTGTTGTCACTCAGAACCACATGAATCCACCTCATGGGGGTGTTAGAGGACGAGTCAGGGGAATGTCAAAGTTGGGTTTGGGGGCCAAGAATGTTTTCTTCCAAGCCATTAAGTAGATGTTTTGATATTTCTCTTGATAAGTGAAAGCTTTTACCTGCTGTTGGCGCTAGAAAAAAAGTCAGGAGATCACCAAAGTAGGTAGGATTTATACTGGGGAGAGCATTATATCAAATTTGATGGCAATCCATCCAGTAGTTGGGAGGACATTTGACTGAAAACCAAAAACGTCAAACTCACGACACAGCTACAGTAGAAGAAAAAGTACAAAATTAGTATGGCATTAGGACACAGCAGGTTTGTCCACACAACTGTGGCAAATACGGGTCAGTTTGGTCAACCTGGGGGTCTATGTGATTAACATGTCCAATGTGATAAACTGGAATGATCCTTTAAATGCTTCCCAATAGTTTTTAATCAAGCTCTTCCTTGCAGTATACATTCACAGTAGCATTCTGCTAGCTGGACTACTAGTTACATTGTTGTTATAGAATATCTAAGCAGCCGGTGTCCAATAAGCTAGATCTCAAATGTCTGCCTCCTCATTTTGATCCTTGACACAGACATGTCATTGTCCTTGATTTAGTAAATTCTGGATGATGCATGTATGATAACAGCCACCCAGTGCTCAGTGAAACCGTTTATATCTAAACACGACATAAAGAACACATTTAGATTAACTTTCCCTTTAAAACTCACTCCATTTATGCCCACAGCCCTCAGCAGAGAACTTCACTCTCCTGGATGAATAGGCTTTGTCTTTGAAACAATTGTGCAACAGGATAATGGGGGAACTGTGAAAAATATTTCCAGAGATTGCATATTGTGTTAAGCCACCATTTAAAGTCCTGTCAATAACTGCAGCGAAGTATCGATCTCCTGAGTCATCTTGAAGGTCCCTAGCTTTACAGCGTATTGATAGATTATGTAGATTCACTTTGCAGTGTTTGGGTGAGCTAGGCTTGGATGATATAAGACCATGACAACAATCGTATCTATTTACATGACTTGAGTTGTGAATTTCAAAATGGGCCTCTGGGCTGCCATAGGCAAATACATAGTGATTTTGGAGAAATGGCTGATTAGGAAGACACTGTATACAGTCCATATTACTATTTAGACTTTCATTTAAAGTCATAAACCAAAATATCAGTTTTGGCACCGAAAGCTTTTAAAGGTACTGATAATACGTTCTCCCTTCCCTTTAAGTAATGCAGGTGTCGATGCTTCTTTGAGGGAGAAAACAGGAATAGGGAGTAAAGTAAATTGCCCTGTCATTTTGTGATGGGTACTGAGGCTGTATTTCCCTGTGACACCACTGCTACACAGACCGACTTAAACACAGATGACAAGGTGTTGCTATGGAGACCTTAGCGAGGAACCTGCAGCAGTCTATCCATGGACAGTTTATGCAAACGCAAAGATGAGTGTATCTATAGCACTGTTTTGGGGAAAACATCAAAGGCAGCCAGGTTAAACACTGTCTCAGCAACATTGGGTATTTCAATTAAAACAAAGGAGCAATGAGACATATTCTTGTTTATAAAATATATACAGACAGTATGGAATACCGTTCACATACAATTTCACATGATAAATACTATTTGAATGTGTCGTATCCCTTTCAATGTCAAGAGGTCAAATTCATATGGACATCTCGAAGCAAATAATGACATTCCCAATGGCTTTAGTACTTTGATTTTAGTGCTAATAAACATGTTAGTATGATAACTAGGGATGTAACGGTATACAAAAGTCACGGTTCGGTTGATATCCCAGTTCAGGAGTCACGGTTCAGTGTCATTTCGGTACAGCAGGTAAAAACAAATGATGGATACATTTCTTTTCATCGTATGATGAGGGGCCTATACGCCTTGAATCCCTTAACCCCTTTGTGGAGCGATACTAGCATAGAGTGGAAACAGTCTGGTTTTAACTGAACGCTCATTGATATTCTTTATATCACCGAAGTTGCAACGTAACCCCAGCATGGACCATAACTCTCACCAGCTTCCAATAGGGCCAGCTGTGTGTTTCCCATTAAACTTATAGTTAGTAGTCACAAATCGCTACGAATACATTAAAGCAATTTTAATTAGCTTGCATTAGAATTTGAAGCCATTGTTTAATACAAATATGCCATTGTCAAGTCAGGAACACATTCAAAACCCAGTTCTAGACAGAATTTTGCCATGATGTTTGAATTTTTAAGTTTGTAGAGAGTCTGCAATGGTCGATGACAAAAGGGCAGATCAAGGTGGACGGCATGTTGATGTCTTGTAGTTGGTGGAGGTTAGACTCAAAATGTAATCTAACTTTGCAGTAATCAACAACAGTTTGCCCATTTTCATATCCTGCAATTACTTAATCACTTAATTACGTTTGATGCAGTTTCTTTTCTATGTGTGGTGTGTTCACTGCTTTAGGTGCACTGCAGCAAGTGGTAGTTTGGACACACAATCGTGACCCACATAAAAAGTTTGTCTTGATTTCTCTATGTTCACAAAATGACCTAAAAATTGAATAATTCTTGGAACTATTCAAATAGGCAAAGCAAATGACCATTATGATTATGCATCATTGAAATTCAGATGAAAAAGATGAAGCCCCTATTTTGTAACATCCATCAATATGGTAATTTTAACATTTACTCCCCCTGTTCTTCATTTCTTTGGTTCTGTACTTTCTACTGTGAGACTTGAAAACAGTGCAGCTGCTTGAAAGCACACAGCCACAAACCACACACAGACACACACATACTTACGTTTTACACACAAAATAATTATTCTGTTAGTGTGATCTTTAAGTCGCCTTTTTTCTCCTTACCTACATATTCTGGTATTAACATGCCAAAATATTAATCATCGAATTATCTACGGCACAAAGTTTCATTTAATTTGCTCATGGGGCTCTGATCTCAAGACAAATCCTGATGCTCAGCCAAAGTATGCAATTAGCTGAGTTTTGGTTCTAATTAAAGAATAAATAATAAAAAAAAAGCTAAATACGCCATATCCATTAACACAGCAATTTTTTAAGCATGTTGTCATCTAAAGGGAACTGGGGAGATTTAATGTAATCAAAGACAAAAACAGATTTTTTTTTCATTCTTTTGGGTCAGGGGGATTTGGTTTAATGGATATCTACTTTGTTTCAACAGATTATAATCACTTTGAAAATGAATGTGTCCACAATTGAGGAGATTGAGCTGAGTGTGGGCTTATTTGAATGATGTTCATCCAAGGAGGGAAATGTGTGTGTCCAAGACAGATGCATCCATACTTAGAGCGGTGAATATCTTAACTAAGTGACTGATAGAATTGTCATATCATGCAGTATTTTATGTTAATGCTCTGCTGATTTTAGGGTTGGGCAATATGATAATGTATGCTGTATATCGTTTATCCCTTCCTTTAATGCCTGCTTGTATTACACTATTGTTGGCAGTGTGACTTTTGTATTTAATTCGCTGTGGTAACCAAAACAGACACTGCTGCCTGGCTATTTTATCTATAAACTATTGCATTTCCACACTTGCACTTTACCATTGTATATCCTGTAAAAGTACATATACTGTGATACAATCTTTTACATGATGGACATATATAGTAGTATAGTATAGAATAGAAGTTGAAAGAGTTGAAACATTACGCAAAGTTAAAGGGGGGTTGACAAAATAAGACAGTCGGATGTATAACACTCTGACTAAACCCAATCACGGTTATAAATACTATAATAGTCATACTGTATTATGACGAATGTCAATTAGCAGTTGTGCCTTTTGTGGGAATTAGTTTAGCTTTCAATAACTTTGTAAACAGTGGCAGTAAACGAACAGCTACATGCAAGGTGTGTGGCACCAAGATAAATGATGCCGGATTGAAAACGTCGAATTTCATCAGACATCTCAAAATGCACCCAGGCAGGTCAGTCACTTGCTAATGTGAAATAGACGTTACCTTTAGCATATATTGTCACAGGTAACAAGCTAACCATCGCAAAGTGTTGTGCTAATGCTGGGAACAGGCAAATTGTATATTTATAGTTAGTAGTTGCTGAGGCTCAGACATACATGGCGCACAGGAGGCGGGACGCACGGATCCATCTCCCCAGGAACAAACGCTGTGTCTGGTGGGCAAACTCATATGATGCGTAATAGATCCCGTGGATGATTTGTAGGCTAATAAGGAACAAGGTGTACCCGGTCCACCAAACACTGGGCCGTCTTGACTGTCTTAATACTGCACATATTTCTGTTATACTGTAGTTTCTATACATACTGTAGTCCTATTTACCATTTCATTATTTCATCCATGCGCGAATCTGTGTGTGCTGTTGCTGGCCTCACTAACATCTCCTCTCAGTCGTATCTGCCTCGCGCTGGACTCAGTTTCACTGAGCCTACTAACACTTAGAAAATAAATAAGGCATTACATCAGTGAGTTCAAACTGCTTATTGTGCGTAATTTGGACTGACACTGTGATGCATGTTGTTCTGTAACTGGTGTGGCGCTGCCACTATTCTCTTGATTTCCACTTTGACATTAGACAATATTTTGATTGAAAGAGATGTTACATTAAGCATATATAGTCACAGGTAACAAGCTAACCATCGCAAATTGTTGTGCTAATGGTGGGATTGCCTGGGAACAAGCAAATTGTATCTTTGTAGTTGTATCCATATAATGTGACAGATTTAGGTTAATATTTCACCAGGTCTGAGGGCTAGAGGGATGTGTTAAGTAGACCCCATAAAGTTATCCTACAACTGATTTTGATACTGTACTATATGGATGGTAGCTACAGGACATGTTTGAATTCATAAGATTTAACAATACAGTGTCAGGGACAGATCAGATGGCCAGAGACTTGAGACTTGACTTGGACTCGTGGCAAAAGACTTGAGACTTGACTTGAACTTGCACCTCAAAGACTTCAGACTTGACTTGGACTCGAGCTCAAAGACTTGAGACTTGACTTGCACTTCCAAAAAATGACTTGCGAACATCTCTGAACGGAGCTCACACAATCGTAAATTGTGCACTCTCTCGATTCTACATTGACAACTTTGTCAGAGGTTAACGTTTTGGTTAAATCACAGTTTGTATTTAAATTTTTTTGGCAAGATCTGCCATCGGTCCTGCGACCTTCCCAGAATGTATTTTTATCATCCTGATCTTTCATTCTTTCCCTTTAAAGATATCCATGCACTGTGATAGGGGGCTGGGAGTCATTTTGATTCATAAAGAGAGTTAACGTTTATGCTCCAAGAAACAAAATAAGTAGATTCTTTCCATTTATAAAATAAAAGCGATGGTAAGGTGGAGCGCTACTGGGAATGTTCGGTTACATCCAGGGCAAGGCCACTTGGATACCGTTCCAATCAGTGTAAATCAGTGAACCCATGCCCACCTGGGCCTTTACTGCCCTGGCATGGGCCACGTTGTGGTGTGTCTTAAAGTGATATCCACGTCAACTGCCCCAGTCCCCCATACATATGGAATATATAACTCTGTGGAGAGATAGTCTTGATACGATATTTGCATCAGCAACACACAGTTGACTGACTAAAAATAAAGCTGAATTGCAGCCAGGGAAGGTCAGTATGGATTATAGAGCACTGCGCTCCCTGTGGAAAAGAGTTGTTTGTTGTCCGTCCCAATGTCAGATCGAGAATCAGGAGGGAAAGTGCCTCTCTCAGCAGGTCCAGACTTCCTGTCAATTATAATCCGATGGAATGGCTGATCTGCGCTGGATGGACCAAGGCCAGCATGGAAGAGACAAGCCAGAGAGTATGGATGAAGCTTGTATAGTGCTCAGAAACTGTCCAGGCTGACAAAGAAAGTAGAAAAAAATATTTTTTGAACACAGAATTGTTTGCTGGATATGTTTTTAAAAAAAAAAGTATTTTCAATAATGCAGTTAAGCTACGGAACATTCATTCGATTCAACGACCAGTTAGTGCTTTAATTTGGCCTTAAATCCAGTTAGCCTGGAGAGTTTGAGAGAGATGCAAACACAAGCACGGCTTTATGGAAGAAATAGGTTATGTAACGCAACATTAAACTATATCCATATAAACGGTATTGTCTCATCCCATATCTCGTTTGAAAATATATCAATATACCCTACGAAGTCGATATACCGCCCAGCCCTAGAAAGTAACACTTCAGGCACTGGAGCACATCACAGCTCTATTGTGAAGTCCATACCAGAGTTGTAGTAAAGTTATGTTAAGTTTAATGAATTGGGGAAAGAGAAAACAATTCACTCGGGGACATCAAATAACATCAATCGGAGCTTGGCAGAGATGGAGACCACACCTGTGTTTGTTGACAGGACAGCATGTTCCACACTCAAGGCCATCACATCCAGATGGTGAAACCTCACAGAGCTATGAGGTGAGGTCCAATTACTGGAGCTGCAGAGTAAATATTCTACACCAATATGTTTTTTTGGAGTCCAAGATCTGCCTATGTGTTTTTCGTGGAATGGGCACAAACAACACTTGGCAGCTCAAACCTCTTTGCTTTAAAGATTATCTGCAAACAAATAATCTCGCTTGCGATGCCAACTAGTGGCGACTGCGCTCTCTCAACATCACATGCAGCAGCACACAACCGGGTGTTGTCACAAGTACAACCACACCTTACTGTGACCAGGGATGTGGTTAAAGGTTCAACAGACTATAGTTTTTAAACCCCCAGAAATGAGTGCAGCAATGCAGGACTGCAACTAACAAATATCAATATTGATTAATCTGTTGATTCTTTTTTTAAAGCTGTAGTGGATACTAGAAAGCAACAACCATGATTTGCAGTAGAGTGAGACCCACTCTACTGCATTAGAGAACAGCCAATAGAAATGCGCTCCCTCTTCTGGCCTGTGATTGGCCAAAGTCTCCTGTCACGTCTAGATTATTTTAAGCTTGAAAACAGAACCAAGAGGTAATGCAGAAGTCTTGTTTTCTCTCAGACTACAACCACTAAGATGACCCAGTTGTCTGTAACCAGAAAGCAAACTGTAATGGACGTATAGGAAGAAAGTTTGTCCCACCCAAACCGTCTCCTGTGCTCTGCGCCCCACCTTGCTGTGAGCACGGCTCATAGTGCTGATCATGTGTAGAGGGTTATCAGTCATGAGCTAGAATGGCAAAGCAGCTGATGACAAGCTGCAGATGTCATTGTCAAAAAGCTGAGGTTTAGGTAGATGACCTTATGTGGAAAGAGCTCTCAACCCACAATGTGATAAATAGTCGTTTTCAGTAACCCTGCTTCAGGAAAACTAGGTTTATATTCACAGTCTTTTACGAAATGGGGCATAGAAAATTCACTGTGTTGATGCTGAGAATGGAGACTCAGAATTGTGAAGAATCTAAGCAGTAGTGAGTCACTGACTAAATTCTGTGCTGAACACCCATCACTCCAAATGAACACACACATACACTTATCAAACTAACCTCATTTTGAAGATCATTGCTCCTCCTTGTCTTTATCTCTTACGTTGAATTACTTGACTTCTGAGCATGACAAAGCATTAATGTCCAACATTACTGACAGTGACGCTAAAGGTGACGCCGCTCATTTGTGTTCACCTCTGTGGGATTTGTCCTCTTAAGCAGCTGCAGCCTATGGTCTTGCGGGGGAATGAGAGAGGGTGTGATTGCATCCTTGACTAATGCTAATGCATGATTGATTGATGCTTTAAGTAGAAATCGATAAGTACGCCTTTTCAGAAGTATGTGCCTTTTAGTTTATTTGTACTATATATTAGTTTGCAGCATAGCTGCTTGATTTGTTGATGTTTGTGAGCAGAATTGTTTAAGAGGTTTACTAAGGTCATATTACCATTACAGAGCAGAAAATGGTTAGTTACCTAATGTCCAGGGCCAAGTTTTCCACTTTGTTCATGTGCTCCATCTTCCCTGCATTGCGTAAACAGCTTCAGCAGTGATTCATGCTAGCGTACTAGTCTGTTTACCTGTTGAAACATAAGACATAAGCTGTGTCTTAATTTGTTCATTTTCTCAACTGCTCTTAGATTCTGTTGTGCTGTAAGTTCAGGTGTCATAGAAATGCAAATCGACTTACCATTTTAATTACTGTATCTGCGTTGTCTTTGCTTTACATCACTGCACGGTTTTTACACCACTGTCAAGTTTTAATTGAATCTGAGGTTAATCTCTGAATATAAACAAAACGCGTCAAAGAATAATGTAACTCAGTTGAGGCAACGAATTAATAAATTGTGATTAGTCTAAACTAAAGGATTCAGGCCGATATTCATAGGTTTTCGATCATATTGGATGATTCCACACTTCGCTATTTATGTACAATACCAATGTTCAATGCCAGTGCAGGAAGTATTGTACCCTTTATGTAGCGTGTGGCATGACTTTCATGCAAGAGAAGGTTGGTGTCCAGTCACAGAGCCGCCATTAACTTTAACTTGAAGTGTTTGAGTTGCCTAAACCCAACCCTAACCATACTGTAGTTGCGAGTCCCTGGCATTACATGTAACAAAATGTTGTCACTGAACGTAATTTGGTGTTTCCTGTAAGATTTATGTTTTTGTCTGAAAATAGAGTTGAAATTAATTGATTTATAAAAAAAAAAAATGTTTTGTCATGAATTTAGCTGACTTGATACTTAAAATATAGCATATTTTTACAAAACGTAGTATTGTAAAGTATAATAATGTAGCTACAGTTGGAATGTGTGAGGCTAATTAACATTGTGTTTCTCTATTGAGACATTCAGCATCAAAACATATAAAACCATATTTTTCTATGGTTTTATTGGTGATTTTACTTCAATATACCGCTGTTCTGTAATATCATTGTAGTGCATGATGGCAAAGAGGTTACATTATGACAGCCAGCCTAATTCCACAGGACAGCCTTTCCGTTAATACCCTTCACCTGTGATGACTATTGAGATTACACTGACCCATGATGACCAATCCTTTACGTCTGTTGTAATTGTGCGTTCGCATTTCCTCATGTGGCAGCTTTAATTGTAGACCAAGAAATAAACCTGTGAAAGGACAAAAGTTGAATCATCTCCGGAAAGCAGGCCATTAATTATGATGTGCTGTAATTGCAGATCTTTGGGGCAGGCCAATTATCAGATTGAAGTGAAAGCTGGCAGCCCTGCTCCCTTGTGTTTTGGAAATACCCGACGCGACTAACTGCTAGATTGCCACTGCTGCGACTGCGTCAGATCAGATCAGATCATATTTACCATAAATAGAGCCGGGGTCATGAGGAGGTACGAAGTTTGGAAATGAACACATGGCATGTTAGGACATTCCAGGAAATTATGTGATGATCATTTCAATAGTTTATTTCTCTTTGTCTCTTTTAATAATCATTTTAATGATCATTGTACAGGGTTGATTATGCATCCATCTTTGTTACAAGTGTGAAAAAAGTTCAAAGTTGGAACTTTCTAGAAGTGGAAGGTTTCAGATATAGTTTAAAACAGGGTTCTTCAAAGTGTTTTAGGCCAGGGACCCCTTAAAGCCTTTTCACAGTCGCCGTAGCCGAGCTGGCGTGTGCCAGTGTGAAGTCAAAATGACGTAGATCTCGCTGGCGCGCACCACTCTATTTTTTTCAGCAGCGCGTGACAAAGCGGAAACAGGAAGCATGAACGAGCTCGAGAGCAACCGGATGCCAGGACTCTCAGAGTGACTGCAAGTCTCTCTTGTAAACTTTAAGAAAGGTTAAGATGAGTTCTTTTATGGCGAATGAAAGGCTTGATCCGACAAAGTAGGTCATCAAATCAAATCGAAGCATTGACGTCAATGCTGCTGCCACTTCTGCCATTGTTTACCTTTTTCTTCTTCTTCTAGTCCGTAGAAATAGCAAAGTCAATAGCCTTTACCCATTAGCGCCACTTCTGTTCAGGAGAAGACTGCAACTAGTGTCGCAACCACCACGCGCAAGTATGAACAGTTACGGCGCTCCTATGTCACACTGGCGCTCAACAGGTCGGCTGCGGCGAGTATACCCCACGTTTTAGCTGAAAGAGAGACCGAGTAGGGACCCCATTCTGCATATATTGTATACAGCTGAGTTGCATATTAAACTGGGGCGAATGGATGAAAATAAATGGATATTATTGATACATCATGTTATAACGTTAAACATACATTTAAAAAGGCACAGTGAATCCTTAAGCTTAACTGTATGGCTACCATAGTAACCTATAGTAAGCTTTCACAAAAAAGCCAATTTGACTTTGCTATTAATATGTTGGATTCATGTTAATGTATATTTTCAGACATATTTCAATTTTTGAACAAATAAACTTTCAACAAACATTTTTTTTAACATAATTTATATATAACCCCCTGTTGAAGATCTCCGGTTTAACATCAAATGTAGCCGTGAAGAGGACAAGGTTCTGTGTTTTAGAAGTTATGCAGACCTTTTATATTTGAAATTAATTAGCACAATCTTAAAGGTATAATGGAGGATTTCCCCAAATTTTAGAAAAGAACCGCCCTCTCCACTTTTTGAAAAAATGCTCCTGAGAGGGAGCGCCTATTAAACGTGTGCACGAGAGCATGCACGAGCCTAGTTCTCCTCGTGCACGCTCTGTTTACAAGTTGCTGTGGGCATGGCTCATACAAGCCTACTTTCCAAAAGAAGATTTGCACTTTTTCCACTATGTCAGACTCGCCACCGGTAAGTGAAAATCTATACAAAGATCTTTTAGAAGGATATTACAGAAAAAATATAGTGATTTACAACTTTTACAATTATGTGAAATAGTATGTGCTATAAAAATCAAATTATCCTGCTTTATATCTAGCTAAAATGATCTTGCCAGCTAACATTACTGTAGTTGTGGATGAACTGTTGCCCTCAGTAGTTATGCTAATTTAGTAGCTAAGTAGCATAACTTAAAGACAAGATAATCTGATGCCGACAATAACGGTAAGAAAGAAAGTTGAAGCTTGTGTAAAGTTGAAATGATTACTCTGAGCCAAAATAAGCACATAGCATTTATAGATATATATTTTATGAACAAACCTATTGACTCTAATTTGTGTCATTTGCATATTGATGATGTTAAAGGCATAACAACAAATACACATCCCATATGTTTATATTTATATATGTTTTCATTCACAAAAGAATTTTTTTAGAAAGCAGATGGCTGGTTGTGCTTTGGCTGTTGCTAAATGAAAGGTTGTTGTGTATATGTACCCAGTTCGTTTTGCTATTCTCAGTGACTTGCTTTTTAAAGCAAACAAGCAATCTCTTAAAAACATAGAGACCTTGGGATGAATCTTTTTTGTTTATTACATAAGCTTTAGCCCTTGAACTCTTTCTTGTCTGTTGGAAAAAACAAAGTTTATAAAAGCACACTAAAGCACACCGATGATAAATGTGCTGGACAGAAGAACATGTGAAAAACAGAAAAATAGGGTAGGCATGCTAATGCTCCCATGAACATATATTTAATTACCACCAAACCACCAAGTGATGTTGCGAGCATTAAGCTCTTCTTCAGAAGAATGTTTATCTATTGTGCATTCTCTTTTTCCGTCCTTTCCGTTCTCCCCCAAGCTTCCCAATTACAATTCCTGTGTGCATCTCATCTGTTTTCATTTAGCTATGCATAAGCCTTTTCAACCTCCATGTGACCTAACTTGGGGTCTGCCACACTGTTCATAATGGGAATCAATTGTCCTGATCCACTAAAGAATTGTTTGCCACCTATTTAAAAATGTGCATGTGTTTAAGTAAAAAAAAAAAAAAAAGGGCTGCCTTAGTTGGCTGATTAATTTGCCATTTGTCTTGGATTTCCTTTCGAATGCATTAGTTAACGCTCATGGATCCCTTATGGGGGTCGTTGCCATCGAACGCTGACACAGGCCCTCCTGTCGTTTACCGTTCTGACAGTGGACTCTCATCGGTGACAGGGTGATGAGAGGGAGGCATGACTGCCCTTTTCTCTACATCTTTGTGACCTTTTTAAAATTTGGAAATAGTGCTTTGGGCTTTCAGTTGCCAGATATGGTCCCATGGTGCTGAGAAATATATATATATATATATATATATATATATATATATATATATATATATATATATATATATATATATATATATTATTATAAATTATACAGCACTTAAAAGAAAGGCCCTGGAACTGCTTTTGGCCAAGGAAATGATGAAACTGCTTGGAAAACAAACCACTTCAAAAAACCCTTTTAAAGCTGAACCAAAGTTTCTATTCTCCTTCCCTTTTTTGTCTAAAGGAAATGAACTGCAAACTGCTATAAAACTGCCGATATTGTTCACATGTTTACGTTTGGATTTTTTTTTTTTTTTTGGTCATGTTTAAGCCTCAGACCTCTAGATGAGCGTTTTCCCATGACAGCAGTTGACATTTAGGGGTGAGCCAGTGTTGCTAGGTAACGTGCCAAAGACTTCCGTGGTACGCCAATGACTGGAGAAAGGCATATTAAAAAGGTTCCGTCCAAAATTCCATACTAACATGCTATTTAATAGGTGATATTTGTTAGTATGCAACCTATAGTACGTGATTTGCAGATCATTTCCGGTGAAATATTACAGTATGCTCATCTTCAACTCAACAGATTTATACAAGACGCTGCTCTTCAAACATGTTATTATTGTTACACCTGTACATCAGAGTCACAGTTTTGTTAGTCTATCATAATTGAAAGCAGGGGGTCTAGCTAGTGTTAGCTGTCTCTCTTTCATGGGTCAACGTGATATCATGACTTCGTGTAAACATACACGGCCACTTTCTTGTTATCTGTTATCTGTACGCATTTTGAGCTATCCGCGTGTATGTCTATGTTGTATACAGCGGACGTAAACATACACGCCACATTCTAAAGCCAAGTGGCGTGTTATCTGTACGCATTTTTGAGCGTCGTATACAATGGACGGGTTGGGTTTAGGAAAAGAAGAACCGGTTGGGTTTAGGAAAAGAAGAAAGCGACGGTTGAGTTTAGCAGGACACAAAGGAAACGTAACACGCGGGGCACGATCCCCGGTCTCCTGGGTGAAAGTCCTGTGTTTGACCCATCTGCCAACCCGACCAACCTCCCTACGCAGATTTTCAACCTTTCATACTACTCGCTACGGCGTAAATTCACACGCAATCGCAAGGTAATGTAAGTCAATGGAGGCCAAAATGGAGGATAAACACGCTAAAAAGCGAGTATGCGTCTTGATAACACGGCAATAATGGCATACGAATTGGCGTGTCATACATACGCCACTTCATGAGATCAGTCTGTGAGCCTGAATCACGCCGCAGAGGAACGATATAAGCCAAAAGAAACTATATGGCCATATATAGGGATTTCTTAGCAAAAATGAATTTTAATTTCCATTTATTCCTGTCATGTTGGCCAGGGTCTTATATTTGATTTGACCCTGTGCACTGTACACCATCACAAGCTAATCTCAATGCTGATATTCAATGTTAGTGATGGAAAGCATGCTTTCCCTGGCGGCTCACTTAAACACCCTTGCCCTTTCAACCTCACTTACCTAATAGCTGTCGGCACATTGATCAACCCCCTAGCTGTCTGTCACCTCCCATGTGCCCACTCTGAGCACTGATGAGCACGGACAGACAGCATCTCTCGCGTGGCATTCCTAGCAAGGTACCGGGATCCGTGACCTTTACAAGTTTGGACCACAATTTACCGAAGAAGATTAGCCGAGTCCAACATGTAAATTATCCAGAGAAAGGGCAGTAGAATCAATTTCTCTTTAGATATTACTGTTTCTTCTGGGAGGAGAGGCAGTGGGACAGAAAAGAAAACAATTATGAAGATTTAAAAGCAAAACGAGGAGGGAGATGAGCATAACTGAAATAGAGAGACATGACCTTTTTTGAAAAATAAAGTGTAGGGATCCTTTTAAGAACTGTGCACTTACGAGTGATCATTATACACAATTGTTGAGAGCCTCTGGGCACGGACAATTTGCAGGCTGATAGGCTGTGGTTCCATATATTTGTTTAAGTTGTTCTCACTTTTTTCACTACATTGCATTTTCTCACATTTCGGGTTAGTTGAACATGCAGCTATGAACACAGAAATGGTTTCATGTCTATATATGCTCTCCTCCTGCATCATGTCAACTCAGTGTTCTCCTCTCATTGGGCCTTGCTCTTTAAATCCTCAGTTTAGGTCTGGCTATCAGGCGTTGATGAGCTCCCGCCGATGGCACAATACTTTTTAAACCAATTAGGTGGGCCTGCGCCCCAAGACATCACCATTGACAAGTAGCCAATGCAATTTCCATAACGGAGCGATTGGCACCCTCAAGGCCAGTCCCACACCATCGGGGAAGGCGCTGCCATGCATCTTAGTGTTGTTCTCCATTTACTCGTCTGGAAAGTCACATCATCAAGAAGCCAAAGACTTAAATGTCTCAAAAGATTAGAGTCAGCAAAGTTTGGAGCTTTAATTGCCGGTTTGTAATAATGTCGTCAGTGTAACTCATGACTGGCTTGATGTGCATTACTCTACCAGTGGTGTTTCTCAAGGACAATTACCAGTTTTCCTTCCTCTCCCAGCGTCTGAGAACACTGTGACCCCATATTACAGCAAGGATGCAGTGAATCAGCTTTATTGGATTACCTTCCAGCCTTGACCCCTCCTGTCTGAGGAGGAGGAGGAGGAGGAGACCATCTCAATGTAGGAACTCATCTCCCACTAACCTGCTTCAACCTGACTCCATTCTCTAGTAATGTATTAGATCATTTTGACTCTCTGGGGGTTGTTTATGTTGACCTCCGATCAGGCTGAGTTGAGATAATGGATGTGGAAAAACCTCCAAATGAGTGGACGTGGAAGAAATATGATACAGCGGACACATATATAATCATTAGAGAGGATTAGCTATTGATAATAGTCACTAGTAACAGGCTGGTTTTACCTTTAATAATTGTCCATATTGATGCTTTAAGCTTGTCTGCATGTCCTAAAGCTTTGAGGCATTTTTTTGTATTTTTAATTAAGATGGCTAGATCATCAGATACATATTTGAGGTCATGAGATGATGAAAAGAATGAGAAAAAAAAGCCTTTTCTTTGCAAATCAACGGATTAATGTTTTCCGGAAATAGTTTTAGTTTCTAAAATGATTCAAACCAAACAGTCAAAGAAAGAAACACAATTTACAGTACATGCAGTAGGCAGCATGGGATGGAGGGTTGCAAGTAGTATATAATATAGTAATTTACTTGCTTTTAATTTTCGTCTTGCACACGTGATGGCTACCCCAAATGTCCTGTATTGCATTTCTTCGGAGCATTGATCGTGCACATTAACTTAAAGGTGAGTGTCCGGCAAGATGCAATTAAGACCAATCTCCAACTGGATTTTATCCGGAATGACAAGTATAAATATGGCTTTAATGTCACATATTAGCAAAGACTATTGTAGATTGAGTTAAACATGAAATTGTTGAATTCACAGAGAATATCAATGGAAGTGCTGTTTTCTCAGCACAAACATCTACTAAAGCTGTCCCTTTTTGTCATGAAATGAAATGTCATGATTCAAACATGCCTTTTTTCATGGTCACCGCTGCCCTTTAGAAAGCCTGCAACACAGTGCATTCCCAGGCTCAGGCCACCACATGAAAAGATGTCAAGAGATGTTATCACAAACATTTCAACCTTTTTGAAGTATCAAAAGCCTGCCAAAACATGTCTGAACATGCGGCTGAATTACTTAAGCCTGCCAGGACCCCACTGATGTCCTTGATGGGATGTGATATCCATGTAATCAATCCCGAATGGATGCCTCATGCCCCGAACGCTTCTTGCATCGTAATTTTTTATAGATATATAGCCAGCGCGACACAGACAGCAGGACAATCGGGGAGATGAATGTGCAGCATATGAAAATGTACATGCTTTGTCCCTTTTTTAAACATCTGCTCTGTGATAAAACCCTATCATTGGTGGTTGGTGTGATAACAGGGTACTATGTTAAATCAGTCTATTGGTAAAACACTAAAAGGACATTTTAGGCAGGTGTTCTGTAAATGATGTGAAAAACCTAAAGAGGCAGAGGAGGTGTATTATTTTGACTGAGAGCAATCCATAAGCCAGGGGTGTGAGCAAAAGAGTTGCCTCCTATTAAGATTGTTTTTAAGAAAGAATAAATCAGGATTGGTTTAATCAGAAATGTCAAAGCGTCCTTGTTCACTGTGTCCATCATGTTCCAGTTTACAAAGCACAAAAATCCTTGGCACGCAAACGTTTAGTTGATCCTGAGACGAACACCTGAAACCACCAGAACAGACATTTTGTAGCCACCGTCACTGAAAAAGCAGCTGTCTTAAACACTGGTCAGCGTGGCGTGTTGCCCTGCAGCTGATACAAAACCAAAAAAGCTCAATTGAAAATCATTTCAAAACAGCAGGAGACTGGTGTAACATACTTGCAAGGCAGCAGCAGCAGCAAGAGATGCTGCATCCACAGTCTCAGCCTCTTCAATTGAGTCTCTCTAGTCACGTAAGGTGCGTGGGCGAGTGAAGGCTCTGGTTTCTATGTCTTTGCCGGCCTGTCGGTTTCATCAGCGGGTGCACCGCTCTGTTACATGACATCCTCCTCCAGAGAAGACACCTGCTGTTTTCATCTTGGAATCTCATCGTCGGTCTGTGATCAATCACTCCCTGTCAAAAGAAAGCTATATTGATCCATAGCTGTAGTGTTTGGCTGTTCTGAGTGTGTCAGTTGCACCGCAGCCTACAGTACTCGAGTTGCATGTGGCTTTCCTGTTTCAATAACAGCAAAAATATTAGAAACTGTCATGCTTAGGGAGCAAAAGCACCTTTTTGTGTTGCTACCTTTAACTCACCAGTACCATTTTTTTTCTCTGTAACTCTTGTGTAAAGATAGATTTAAAAAAAAATATGATTTCAGGCAACACAGAGCTTCAGATGTGCCACAAAAAAGAAAAAGAAAGTAAGTGAGGACGGCCCTTAAAGTGGGTGACTTTTCTAGCTAATGGTGCTGTCAGTGGCTAATCACACTGTCAGCTACCATTACCGTTAAGGCATCCATCTTGTCCCTGCATTCCTCTTTAGCCTGAACTTTAAAGTGTCTGAATTCTTAGATGGACACAATTACACAGACCTTAGAGCCTCGGTCTCTTTATCTCTCCAAACTTTTGCAAGTTATTTCTCTCTTTTGATTTGCAGTTATTTCGGTATTGTCTCGTTTTTTCTTTGCATTGCTCTGCAGGCACTTTATGTCAGCTAATGTTTAAGTAAAGTTATAGTTTTTAAATGATACAACTATTAGCCCATGTGGGGAAAATTGTCCTGCAGTGTGCAGCCACAGTGCAGCGCCAGTGGAGCAACTCCAGTTCTGAGGCCAGCGTCTTGACCAGCGGCAAAGGCCTGACATGCATGTCCTAAGGGTGGTCAGAAAACCACACAGATACGTGGAGAGCATGCATCCCCTACACAGAAAGGCCCGAGCACACATTTCTAGGCCCTTCTTGCTGTTGCAGTGCAAACCAGCAAGCCGCATATGAAGGAGGATAAGAAGGATGTAGTAACAGTCTCCTGTGGGCGGGTATAGTGTCATCACAGTTGACAATCAGCGTTTTCATCAGAGATCTGTGTGTACTGTACATGTGTGTGTGAACAATGTGTGTGATGTTTGACAAGGTGGGAATAGCGAATGTTTGGCACAGTTAGCAACGTGGCTCTAGTGATGGCCATGTTGGTCAAAACCTTTGGTCCAGCCTGAAAAATCTCAACAACTACAGGATAGAATTCAGTGACATTTGGTAACGCCATCATCAGGTCAACACTTTTTTTGTGCTTAGTTTGTACAATACTTTTCATCATGACCAATACCTGTAAACCTACTGACCTCAGCTGTAGCCTGTTTAGTGCTAAATAGCTAATTTTAGCATGCTAACACTAAACTAAGATGGTAAACAGTTTATCCTCTAAACATTAGCATGGTAGCATTGTCACTGTAAGCAAGTTAAAAGCACCGCTTTGCCTTATTATTACAGCCTTACAAACCTGAGAGACATCACGCTTAATAAAAGTCTCAATTAAACGTATGATTGAAAATGTATCCATCACTAAACTAATTGATTATCAACACGTGTGCATGTATGTCTGTGATCTTTACAGTTATATATATAGGTGCACTGTAAAACGGCACACAATGCATTTTGAAAACATTTACATTGTTATCTGGTAATACAACTTATTCAGCTAAGTACTGCTTCCCATTAAAATTACATGATTTATTTGACCGCAGCTGTCATTATACTTTAACGTAATATCACAATGTGTCAGTACCAACTGGCTATCTTTCTGCAAACAGGTGATTGATGCACAGCTGTTGTATTGAATCCTCAATTAGTTAAATCAGATCAACCAAACTCACTTTTTGAAGGGACTTTGTGTCAAACTTCTCAGCTCCTTGTATGCCACATCAAAGCTGCTCGTAAATAGATTCTTCCCCCAAATCCATGCAAATCAAACATGGCGGATGTTGTTTGTCAGTGTGCCGACGCTTGTGTGCTCTTATTAATCTCTGTAATTTCAACAGACATAAGTGGGGATGCTATCGTTTTTGTGTCACAGGCTGAGCGCTGGAACATTGGCTTATTGGTTATGGTTGAATTATTCATTTGAACCACTGGATTGCTGCTTGGCTATGTGGTCCATGTCAATGACTGTCTGGAGGCTGACGGGCCGAGTGCTGTGGTGATGGGAGAGGGAAAATGATCCATGCTCTCTCTCTCTGCTAACTTTTCTTCATCAGCAGAAATGCTACACTTGTTGTTTTTTTTGTTTTTTTTACCAGCACAATAGATCTTGGCCTTGATCCCAGCATTGCTTCTTTCTTTTTTTTAATCACCAACCATAAAATATTTCCAACATTCCCAGATACCTGCTGATGAATTGATCTCTACCGCGGCAGCAACATAGTAGTATGTCATGATGATGCGTGTTTTGGTGGAATTGATCATCTCAAACTGCTAAGGCAATTTATTCCAACTGCTTGACAGTAGCATGTATCCAAAGGTCTTCTTTGCACAGGAAAAGTTCCTGACAAGGTGAAACTGTCATCTTTTTTGAGATGAAACTGTGATTGTGCTGTTTTTTTTTTTTACATACATTCTCACTTTTGACAGCCGGTATGATAATAAGGAATCTTGGTATAAAAGGCAAAATTGTTTTTGTTACTTCATCTTGGTATAAAAGGCAAAATTGTTTTTGTTACTTCATCAAAATAATATTTAGTACCACCTTCTAATAATAAGGCATCTTGGATAAAAGGTTTTAAAGTAATTCATGGTTTTCTAATGATTCATAAATAATTGACCAATGATTTGTAGCCCAGTTATAAGCCAATAATAAGACCAATATTTGTGTTGTCAGGTTGTGAAAACTGGTGATTTATCGATAGTAATATCGGGTCATGAGTTAAAGGGTCATAAGTTTCTCTAATTTTAATAGTCCATCACATCTGCATTTATAAATCTTTCTGATTAATTAACAATGACAACCATCAGGTCTGCAGTACAAGTTGTTAATAAATGGACTTTGGTTCAGATACTCCATACTGTTGCACATTTGCAATTATTAGTCAATTGATTGATTAGTGAATTTTCAGAAAATTCTATGATGAGTATTTTGAAAATCATTATTTGTTCATGAATTTTTCACACAAAAAGTCTCCAGTTCCAGCTTCTAAAATGTGGAAGTAAAGCACTTCCTGTTTTGCTTCTTATTCTATGATAGGAAAATAAATATCTAGCTTGTGAATGGGTTTTTGGACAGAAAACGAGTGATTTGATGACACCAGCTTGGGCAAATTTTAATGGCCATTTTTCCACAGTTTTCTTATGTTTTCTTTCAAAGTTCTGTTACTGGCTTATAAGTGATTAGTAAAGCAAGTAAATAATGTATTACAGATTAATAAATCATATAAATAATAAGTTCATTAATAAATAAATAGAGGTTGCCTTATTAAAACATGGTGCCTAATATTTTTTTTTTCAGTTATCTGTTCCTCTAGCCTGTTTGTCATATATTTAGACAGTATTTGTGCACAGCCAGTTCTGTAATGGACGTCCACATTGGTGCCAGATATGTTTGGCACCATTATGAGAGTTAACATGGAACTTTAATTCCATATGTTGACTAAATTGAAGGATTGCTGGGCCCTTAAGCCCACCAATGATAATGCCAAATAAAATATAATAGCCCCAGAGCCTATGATTCATGTCTTGATCCCTGCAGCTACATTAAACAAGCATTGATCGTCCCCAACGCCCACCCTAATCCTAATGCAAAAAATAAATACCGTGTAAATTCCCCCAGCAGATATTTCTCCGCTCTCTCTGAGAGACCGTGGCGAGTGTGTGCAATCAATACATGCTTTTGTGTGTAAAATAACCTTTTGACGACCAGAGAGGAACTGCAAGCCATTCAGACCGTTTCTCACACACCCTTATTGATTTCCCCATCTGTCTATTTTTTTCTCTCTCACTCCTTACTCCTCAGTACAACATGGCGCCGTGGTCCCCTCTTTATTCTGCCGTTCGGTGGAAATCCTCTGTCTTTATAGACCATGTGGAGCTGTGAGTTCAACTGCACATATAGTTGTGAGTGCAGGCATGGGGGTGGTGGGTCCTACTCCACCCCTTCTCTTTGCCTCGCTGGTTTTAAAGGTTATTTTTGCCGGTTCACTTCCCCGTTGCGGTGAGGGGAAACATGTCCTGCTGTGCTTACTCAGATGAGCAACCATCGCTACAATCCACTTAGTCATTTCTTTTTATATTCGACACTTTTTCTTGTTGTTGCTTTGTTTACTTAAGTAGTGGGGAATATGCAGCTGTGGCTAATTTGTTAGTTAAACAGATCTCAAACTGGGACAATAGTAAAAGCATTATTTAGGACGGAGGGGAGTTGGATACATGAAAGTAGGAATGCAAATCACATTGCACCTGTGAGAGAATTGAATCAAATGAGGTGTTTTCAATGAGGAGAGAGACATTGGTCACTTTACCTTTCACCTTCCTGAGCTCTTTCTTTCATTCTTTAATTATACATATATGTATCTGCATGCCATTTGCTTTTAAACGTCCACTTTCTGGCATTGCCTTTTTCTTTTTTTTCTTTCTTTCCCATCTTTTATTCAATCCCGCTTATTGCCTTTTAGGGATAATGATGCTTACATTCTCTGAAAAATCTGGACTCACTCCCTTGAAATTCCCTTAAGATGGCTCCTGCATCCAAATATCTGAACCCATGGTCCCTGGTTGTTCAATATATTTAATGAAATATGCTAATAAATCTCCCTTTTCCACCAGAGTAAGCTGCCCCACTGCAGACTCAGCTTTCTTTGTAGACTTTGGTGCCAGCCAAATAAGATTTGTGCCTCACATTGTGGACATTTACTTTGTCTGACGGCTTATTACCGTGCCCGTGTTGCAGCATAATCTACAATGGGATGGAAGGCTAAGACTAATTTGCTAGGTCGTTAGGTTAAGGGTAAATTTATCACAGGGGACGAGTCTATTGCAGATAAGAATATACAGATCATATGGAGTGAGTGGGATAAATTAAGTAACGCCAGTTTTGTATTGCACTTTGAGGCATTTGGACATGCTCATTGTTAATTTTGTGTTCTTGCATATACAGTAAAGCGGCTCCTCTAATAATTCTAATAAATAATATAAAAAAGTCTACTAAAAAAGTGCTGAATAAAGCTGCATGAAAACTAATCAATCCACCCATCACTTGGATGTGTTTGTGTACACGTGCCTGGGCTCTGTTGTTCGTGTTAGAGTCAATATCAGCCATTGATTGTACATGTGTGAAGTGCATGAACCCTTTGTTTGAGATAGGCAATGAAAATCCGAAGTGCTTCACGTTAAGTGGGTTTGGTTATAGTGAGTTTCATAATATATGCAAGCCTCTGTTTTATCAATTAGTGATGATTTGAGAATGGTGTATTTGTGAAGCAGGATATTATAGCTCATTTACCTGAGAGCCTGCACCGTATGTGGCTATGTGTCAGGCTTTCTTTTAGCACGTTGGCAGGGGAGCTGTTGGCGGAGCCGTCCCTGCAGCAGCTGCTCCAAGACATCGTCATCACTCTCCCCATAACGAGCCCAGGGTGAGATGGGAAGGTTGGGCGGTAAGGGTGGGGAGTGCCACTCGGTGTTGAGGGAAAAACCCTGCAGTGACACAAGCTGTCTACATGGACACGTGTGAGCGCCAGACTTTCTGAGACTCCTCAGGTGAGGCGATGAAGTGTCCTCATTAATGGAGTTTCATAAAGTCTTAACTTTTACAGACTCTCTATCTATCTATCTATATATCTATCTGTCTCTGCACCCTCACGGTAATATACTCTACTGATGATCTCATCGCCGGTGATAAAATGCAAATTGATAAACCTTTAACAGTGTTTGACAATTTTGCCACAGCACATCATAATTCCATGCCCTCTCGCCTCGAATCACTTCATAGCAGGCGATGACACCTAATCGCCTGCAGTTGTTGTTAGTCAGTGTAGAGATCCCTACAATTTCGTCAACGCAACTGCTTCTTTGTTTCCTCTCTTATTCTGTTTCACAAGGCCCAGGAACCTGGGCTGAGAAAAAGGCAATTAAGCTAATGCAGTATGGGTGTCATAAGGTTGTAGATATTTCAAGAGAAGAGCAATTTACCACTTGGAAAAAGAGGAGACGGCTTGCATAAAACCTTCCACTCCCTCCTAGATTTATTATGCTTTTAGTTGTGTTATGTGTGATATAATTAGCAGTAGTTGCCAATAAGGCTTGCGGCACAAGGACGTGGTCATCGCATGGCCATCTGTCATTAATTGCATTATCTTGTTATGTGGCAGGCCGGCCGGCGAGCGGGCAGGCCCAAAGGGAAGAGTTGGGCTGTGTGTCACAAGGCACATCACACCACAGGTGTGGATTGAGCATTTATGTCACTGTGGATCTTTGCTTTTGTGGATAGAAAATAGGACAGTGGACTTGTCCTAGAAACAGTTTAAAGTTAAAGCTCTGGATGTTTTTTTTATTGCAATGTATTTTTTTAGGCAGACTTTTGAGGAATGTAACAGTTAGACATAGGAGGAATTTAGATTGTGCAGAGATGATATTATAAATGGTTGTTTTGTCATTTTAAAATTAAATAAATGATTATGCTAATTAGGGTTTCCACAAAAATAAAACATGGAACAGTAAAAGCCTGTCCAATTTAGAAATGCGACATTGTCATACAGCAGCCCATTTTAGCCTTATCAACTAATTTTACTGTGTCATCTTCATTAAGAAGCAAATGAGTGTAGAACTGTAGAGGGCAGCAATGATATGTACAAGGAAGACCCCCGAGTGCCATGTTATATGTGAAAACGGATGGGAGACCTGACTGCAAATTTTCCTATAGTGCTCACACAGCGGTATGACTTATGTCTACTGAGCAACCACGTAGGCTCTTAATCTACTCTTTTTAATCAAGAATCTGGGGCTAGCTTGCTTTATGACTTTAGTTTTATGGGCTTTTACATTAGTGGACATCACAGCTTACAGAGAATACAAAGTACATTTTTGCCGCAGCAGTAATGGACATGCTTCTTTTCGTTTCTGGAGAATGCCACTGATATTAGTGATCCTAGTGCTTTTTAACAGCTTGTTTCTTTGCCCCAGCGGCATGACAGTAACACCCTTTATCAAGAGCTGTTAAGGTCCACTGTGAAAATTTCAAAGCAGGTGTGAAAAGCTTCCTATAGGTCAAATAAACCTGGTCTCAGTAGGCTGATGTGGTCTACTCTGCACAGTTTTTTAATTCAAAAATGACTACAGTAAGCTTACCCACAGACAAGAAATGTAGGTATACCTAAAAGCAACACCATCAGCAATACATGCATTATATCACTTGCATTACATTTACCAAAAACACTGCAAAAGGATTATTTTTAGGGAAAGTGATATCCTATTACTTTCACTTTGGCAAATATTCCTATTCATGAATTGAGGATTAATACATGTGTTCTCAATCCTGCGGTCGTAATTCAGATTCACAATGGACGACAACTGTCAAAGAAAATGCACAGTAGCTGCTAAAGAGTGCAATGCATGAACATTAAGAGTCCACACCCTCCGACAGTGTGTCACTGATGTTTGCGAGCTTAATGGGATTTGATCTAAATGTAGAGGGATCATGTCTCACTTGTGTTTCAAATTTGGATTGCTGATACCTGGGCAAATGGCTACTTTACTTTGCTTTCTGACAATGTATCATGACAAGGAAGGATCACCGCTGCCAAGAAGGACATGAGACATGGGGTCTATTTTGGGGAAAATGGGAGGGGAGCGGCACTGTGTCCCCCTCTCATCAGCGAGAGTGAGTAAAAGCAAGATGGCACCCCATAGCGTTGTTGAAGGACAGGTAAGGAGATGAGTTCCTGACACACTTTGGCATGTGCGCGCAAGATCGCCCGTCATGTCAGGGCTTGACAGCATTCATTTTGTCGGTAAGGGTTTGACTTGACAGGTTGGCAGAGATGCAAATGTTAATTTTCTGCTCCTATTTTTTGTTTCCATGAAAGCCAAAGGTTGGCAGGTGAAAGTTGCTTAAGCATTCCGTGTTTTAAGACTGGGTGTCTTATGACTGAACTGGCAGAGTACATGCAAACAAATAAACAAGGGCCAAGTCAACATGTTTGAATTTCCGGAGATCTGGTGAAAATGGGAATCCTATTGTTTTGATTGGCTCAACATCAAGAGCAAATGTTTGAAAATATCAGTTTTTGCATCACAGCATGTTCATGTTAACAAAAAGACACTGAAAATGTTATACGATAAAATGTGGCATTTACCTTAATCTATTATCTTTGGAATTAATTCAGTAAATGTTCATATCGGTTCATCGTGAGATTTCTCAATTTTTGGCAAGTTTTTGGTTTAGGGGGTTTAGAGGAATAGTCACAGATAGGGCTTGCTGATGGGCTGGGGAATAGAAGGCTGGGATACACCATCTGGCCTATTCTGCATATTCTTCCCATTTGAATTGCAGATTGGAGGTAGACAGAATTTTTTTATTATTTGAGTGGTGGCAGACTTCACAGGGATGCCACCAAAGCAGCAACAACAAATAGTTTGAAGCCAATCGTTTTGGTGAACAATAATGACAACAAAGACTAAATTAACAACATGACTTATGTTGCTTATTTTAAACTACATGCATTTACTTGGTGCCTTGATGCTCAGGAGCAAAATCAATGAGTTGTCAGTGTTGTACATGTTTTACTGCTTAGTGAGGAGAGTACATAAACATTGTACTGTAGTAGTAACTGCGTAACTGTAGTAACAATGTTTTAAGCAATCACTATTTATTCTTAATAGAAGTCTGGAATTGTAATAAATTCAATGTCTTGCTGAGAGTTAGATGAGAGGGTAAATACTACACTCATGTGTGTCTTTACTAAAGTCACTATAAATCCAAAAGGCAATTAGCCTAGCTTAGCATAAAAACAGGAAGCAGGGGGAAACAGCTAGCGTTGCTCAGTCTAAAGTTTAAAAATACACCTACCAACACCTCTAAATCTCAAGATTTACGATGTTTTATCATATTTAAGCTTTAATCTGTACACACGTTTTACAACATGCTAATTAGTGAGCTTTAGACATGTTTGTAGACATATTGTTGAACTTTGGAGAGGCTAGCTGTGTCCTTTGCTAGCCTGCCTGGATATGTCTAGCTAGCTAGCTAGCTAATTTCTCATATTTTTTTTACGACACAGCCAGTTTTGGGTTGGAAATAATTATTTGAACTTATGAGCCAGTTATGGAATTTCACCTGACAGGAGGTCGGCGTATGTAGGGGGTTGTAACTCTTTAGTGTCAAATGGTGATTCTTTTGTCAAACTACTGTAGTATTTCTAAGTTTAAGAGTTGTGGCTATTTTTGCAGATACATGAACATTTCCAGCAAAATTCCCACTTTTAAATATGCTGATTATTTTTCAGTGCATATACATCAGGTTTGTGCACCTCATTTCTATGGTAATAAACTCCTGCACCTTTGTCATCGACCTTAAAGTGCTCATATTATGCTTTTTGGCTTTTCCCCTTTCCTTTATTGTGTTATATATCTTTGTGTGCACATTATAGGTTTACAAAGTGAAAAAGCCCAAAGTCCACCCCAAAGGCACTCTTCCAGAGAAAACACTGTTCACAAACTGTTCACAAACTTCCAAACAGTTCTGTTGTAGTCCAGCATTTACTTACGTGACGTGCGTCACTTTGTAACACACGTTATGATGCTCGCCTAGCTGCTAGCATGGCACTCCCTCATGCTCTGCAACTGACTAGCTAGCAGTACTTACTGCGCATGTGCAACTCCCAACAAAGATGGAATAGAAGTGTGATGTCTCACTCTGTAGCTCAAACAGAGAGCTCAACACACAGGGTGAAAAGAGGAGCTGAAGCAATGTGCAGTACAACAAATATATGGTGTTTTCTGAAAATTAAACCGCATAAACCTATTCAGGTACAACCTCTAAATACAACTATGAACCCGACAATGAGCATAATATGACCACTTTAATAATTACAGACATTCCATTCCCAAGGATTCTAGTTTCACATATCTGAGATGTGTGTGGATCCAAACACCCCCATCATAATTTCAAGGACTTTGTTTTACTAAACACTTTAAAAATGTCGGCCATAATGTGCAACTGTGGTCAATGTTTATGAACAACCATAAAGGCAAACTTAGTGTAGCGTCAAAGCCGAGCTATTATACAATAAAAGTAAATGTCCATGAAGAGAGAAGAGAACAATGCAATCATTAAATAGGAAATTACTGCTGTGTCACTCAAATGAATGCTGTGCATAATAAGAGTATTGTAAGTTTTAGTGCAATGATAAATGCTAAACAAAAACTTCAAATTGAACTGACAAAATGGAGAAATTGCTTTTTTATCTGGTCAGAAAAGGAGGGCAATAATGGGCTTTGGTACAAAAGACAAACCTAAAGTACATATTGTGATTTCATACAAGTAAAACATTTAATAACACCCTGCGGCATTGAAAAATAGATCTGTGGAGCAGTTTTGAGAGGGAGCCAGGATATATGAAACTCTCAAAACTTGGCCACTGACTCAGAGCAGACATTGGAAAAATCAATAGAAGCAGATGCCCTATTTTTCCGTTGTCTTGAAAACAGATATATAGAAAAAAATCCTATCCTCAAAGGTTAATGTCTGTTCTCTCGGCCCATGTAGGAGCACTTGAGCCTAGGGACACAGGGTCTGATGGAAACGGGAACTGGGATGGAGTTCACATGTTCAGGAACATCTCTGGCATTTCATCCTCCTCTGGAAGTGATGTAACACTGCCCTGACATTACTCAGCCCTGAGAAGGGGAGTCAGGTGCAGACAGAGCCTGAGCCACAATGCAGTATCTGGTTTTTGAGGCCAAGTAAGTGCCAGTATAATGAGGATGTCAAGGGGATTTTATAAATGGATTTATGACTGCTTGATGACAACACATTAAAAACACTGTAAACAAGAATTGAAATGCTTTAAATGTACAATATGTAACATTTCTGCATTAAAATGTCTAAAAACAACCATACCTATGTTATATATTTTTTGAGTTGTGTAGTTACACTCTTACTCTTACTTTCCACCAAACTTCAAACCCAGAGAAATCTATTATTTTATTTTCAGACACGGCACGTTTCCTTTCCTTCCTAGTCGCCCGTCAGTGGCGTCATATAACCTTTCACCCTCTAGTTACTCGTAACTTCCTTCAAAGCACGGCACCCAGGTGATACGTTTGAGCATAATTGTAAATCATACAATGTCACAGAAAAAAATACTCCTAACCATAATACTGCGTTTTCTGCCAGTGTGAGTGTGGAGTAGCTAGCTACCGTTACAACAAACCCCATCCATCCCGGTGTTGAAACCATCCAAAAGGTGACAGTGATATGTGAAATATATTGTGATAGTCACTGTGGTTTTAGCTGCTGGCTAACGTTAGCTTGCTGGCTCACTAGCTAGCTAGCTAACTGATCAGCTACCAATACAGATCGAATCAAGAAAAACGTAATTATGTCGGGGGAAATGCAGCTATGTTATTAGAATGACATGAATAAACGTAAAGTGAATACATTTGAATGGGTAAACTTGTACGTGAACAGATGCATTCTAATCGGTGAAGGTGCTTAAAAAGTACAACTCCCATAATTCCACGCAACTTACCAACGTCATCAAAAGTCCGTGTTTACAATCCATTGTTTTGGTTGAGAGACCCCTAGCGGCAGAAAGTTACATATTGTACGTTTAACTGGGGTGAAGTGAAGTCAGATAGGATCAAAATGCATTCCTGAATCCTTAATCTGTGGCCAACAGGTTAATTTATAAAACCCTTTATGTCTTTATTATTCAGCACTAACAGCAGTACACTGAGATAATGGAAAACTCCTGGTGGGTCACAGAATATAAATGTTTTCTTTCCCTCCACCTAAAAGCTTTGCCGTATTGGAAGTTGCATGGTTTGAGAGGTTAAAGTAATGAGAGATATTATCTGAGTGAGTATCATTGGGTTCCAAGTGGGTTATGGCCACTCCATGTCGGTGACTTTCAATAGGGAACAGTGTGAAAATGCAGTGCAGCTCTACTCATCAGGTATTGAAGTGCAACTTGATTCTTTGCCTCGGTTCAAGGTCCTAGTCACTGTATGCCTTTGTGCCGACAGTAACTTCATCAAAAGAGCT
The DNA here is from genome assembly GCA_023631565.1 of Gymnocephalus cernua. NCBI lineage: Eukaryota > Metazoa > Chordata > Actinopteri > Perciformes > Percidae > Gymnocephalus > Gymnocephalus cernua. Next base: position 13,779,051 of record CM042445.1, read on the forward strand.
TTGCATAACACATTTGTTTGCCGATTGCATAAAGTATTGCATCCCACGCTTCCCAATGGCTGCTCCAGACCACCTACTTGTTGACTAAATGCTTTGGGGAACAATGATTTTAAAAGAGCAATTATTAGGCATTTTAATGTGCAGGAAATTGTAATCTCTGGGGTATCTCAGGCATATTTTGGATTTTGATTCTACAACCCCAAATCAGAAAAAAGTTGGGACAGTATGGAAAACACAAATAAAAAAAGAAAGTAGTGATTTCTAAATGTACTTTGACTTGTATTTCATTGCAGACAATACAACAGCACATAAAAACAAAATTCCTATTTTGGTTCTTGCAACACATTTAAAAAAAAGTTGGAACAGTAAAGCATTTACCACTTTGTAATGTTGCCATTCCTTTTCACAACACTTAAAAGACGTTTAGGGACTGAAGACACCAAGTGATGAAGTGTTTCTTTTTTTTTTTCTTTTCTTTTTTTTTAAAGATTATTTTTTGGGGCTTTTTTCCCTTTATTTTTGAAAGTGGATAGATATGGAAGGGGGAGAGAGATGGGGGATGACATGCAGCAAAGGTCGCCCCTGATGAAGTGTTTCAGGTGTAACTTTGTCCCATTCTTGCCGCAAACAAGTCTTAAGGTGGGCAACAGTACGGGGTCTTCGTTGTCGCATTTTGCGCTTCAAAATGCGCCACACATTCTCTATTGGAGACAGGTCGGGACTGCAGGCAGGCCAATCAAGTACCCATATCCTCTTCCTCCGCAGCCAGGACTTTGTAATGTGTGCAGAATGTGGTTTTGCATTATCTTGTTGAAATATGCATGGACGTCCCTGGAAAAGATGTCTTCTTGAAGGCAGCATATTGTGCTCCAAAATCTCTATGGACTTTTCAGCATTAATGGTGCCATCACAGAAGTGCAAGTTACCTTTGCCAAGGGCACTGACACAACCCCATACCATGACAGACCCTGGCTTTTGGACTTGTTGCTGGTAACAGTCTGGATGATCCTTGTCTTCTTTGGTCCGGAGCACACAGTGTCCATTTCTCCCAAAAAATACCTGAAATACTGATTCATCTGACCACAGTACACGTTTCCACTGTGTGATGGTCCATCCCAGATGCCTCTGAGCCCAGAGAAGTCGACGGCGCTTCTGGACACTGTTAATATAGGGCTTCCTTTTGGCACAGTACAGTTTTAACTGGCATTTGTGGATGTAACTATGTATTGTGGTACTTGACAAAGGTTTGCCAAAGTAGTCCTGAGCCCATGTGGTGATATCGCTTATAGATGAATGACGATTCTTGATGCAGTGCCGCCTGAGGGCTCGGAGATCACGGTTGTTCAGCTTAGGCTTGCGCCCTTGTCCTTTACGCACTGAAATTCCTCCTCATTCCTTGAATCTTTTAATTATGTTATGCACTGTTGAAGGTGAAATAAGCAAATGCCTTCCTATCTTTCTTTGAGGAACATTGTTTTTAAACATTTCAATAATTTTCTCACGTATTTGTTGGCAAACTGGCGATCCTTGGCCCATCTTTGCTCCTAAAGGACTAGACCTTTCTTGGATGCTGCTTTTGTACCAAATCATAATTAAAATCACCTGTTGACATCACCTGTTTCAAATCACATCATTATTTAACCAATTTACCTGATTACTAGCCCTAAATTGCTCCTGTCCCAACCTTTTTTGGAATGTGTTGCAGGTCTGAATGACAGGAAAGGAAGTATATTTACAAATGAAATTAAGTTGACCAGACAAAACATGAAATATTTTGTGTTCACATTGTCTGCAATGAAATACAAGTCAAAGTACATTTAGAAATCACTACTTTATTTTTTTATTTGTGTTTTCCATACTGTCCCAACTTTTTCTGATTTGGTTGTATGAGCTTTCTGGACAGATGCAAAGACATACTGCAGACACAGGCGGAGGTGCAGGCTGACCTCAGAAAAGGACACACAGCTAGCTGCCACAGACAGCAGATTGCACTTTATCACATTTAAAGGACTGGGACCTTGAAATAATGCACCTTTAATACAATTACCTGCCAATAGTGCAGGAAGGGGAAAAAAAACACACACACATCTTTTGTGTGTCACCTTATATCTGGCCTGACCCTTGGTGAGCCTCTTAGAATTTTTGCTAGCGTAAAATCTTTTGTCCCCCTAAACTTGATTTTCATTTGAATTGGGGACCTTAGGTGAAGCGAAGGCTTTCAATCCATGGCCGACAGTTTAATTAAGTCTTTCCCTTATCAGTATTTTTTGATAAGGCATGTAGAATTTGTTCAAAAGGTATATTGATTATGGTAAGTATAGAGAAGTGATGTAGCTTATTTCAATTCTCAACCCCTCTTAAGAAGTTTGAAAATCATAGATATCAAAGATGAAAAATGTCTAATGGAAAAGCCTTACTTAGTACGATTGAACAAATTTTAAGAAAACTTGTTGTAATTTTTAATCATAGAGAGTACCTTTAGTTGCACAAACAAATAAATTGTTTCCCTAACAACACTAGTCTCTATCTTGGTAATCAAACTAAATTGCATTCATGTTGGCTTCTAGGGTAGAGGTAGGCGGTAGTAAGTTTGTTGTGTTTTGCCCTAACCAATCAGTAGCAAGTGTATCCGTCCGGCCTACATCATTTCCAGTCAACACAGATGCTGCAGTAATGGTCAGTTTCTAGAAACAACAGCGGTGTCAATCTCATTAATGCTTGTCACAATTAATGTATTGCCATTGTTCATGAATGTCACTAGGTAGGTGGCTAAGGTGATTCCTAATCCTGTCTACAAGACTGATTAGTTTCCTCAACTAAAGTTGCAACAAAGCCTGTTAATGTCAATGCATAAATTATCTTGGAATCGTATACAGTGATATTTTACGATAAATGCCAGTCATTGCCCAATCTGGTTGAAAGGTTCAAGTGTTTATTCACCTCTGAACACACCCTGTATCACTGATAGGTGTAGTTGGGTGTGTTAAAGCGTAACTCTCGCCAAAATGCAACCTAGGGTCTTTTTGTGAATGTACGTGAGTCAAACTTTAGTTTAAAAGCATATTTAGGACGGAAGCGCCACTTTTAAGATTTACCGTATTCTTGTTTTTCTGTAAAATGGCCTTTTGAATGGGAGAGCTAGGGGCACTTTTATGCTAGCCTCAAAATAGCTATTTTAAAAAAACTAAGAAGGCTCGACACAACATGAAACTTTGCTTGAAGTATCACCAGGGGCTCTACACCTTAACGAAAGCATTGAGAACATTGTTTGTGTACCCAGAGTTTACTAAAAAGAAAGGTTTTGAACAACTCACTGTAGCTCTTGTTGTTTCCGGTCGCTGCCATCTCGGCAGTCAAAACGAGTCAATATCAAACAAGCAGCAAAAGATTTAGTATATCCCTTGTGCACCGGTGTAGTTAAGGTGTAGAGCCCCTGGAGATCCTTCGAGCAAAGTTTCATGTTGTGTCGAGCCTTCTTAGTGTTTAAAAATAGCTATTTTGAAGTTAGGATAAAAGTGTCCCTAGCACTCACTCAAAAGCCCATTTGACCGAAAAACAAGAATATGGTAAATCTTAAAAGTGGTGCTTCCGTCCTAAATATGCTTTTAAGCGAAAGTTTGACTCGCGTACATTCACAAAAAGACCTTAGGTTGCATTTTGGCAAGAGTTACGCTTTAAGAAGTCAAGAAACTGAATTCAAATTGTGTACAAAAGCATTAGCGACTTCTAGGAACCAAGGTACATACGTATGTGCAGCACAACGTAAATGCATGCACATATTTCAAGTAATGTGGAAGACAACATTGAATCGTTAGTTCAGCGTTACTTTGTTAGACATCAGTATTCTTAAGTCTTCTTTTTTTTATGTAATCAGCCAGTAAAACATGTCCCAAACTTAATGCACGTTTGTAAGGTGAATACTCCTTTGAAACATTATCTTGCTGCTGCCAAGCTTCACGTAGAAGCTATTGCTGTTCTTGTTGGGGTCAGCTGGATGTGTTTGCCCGGCCAGATTATAACTTGATTGCCTCCATTGGTAATGATCCGCATTAGCTCCATTATTGGAAACTATAAAACTCAGCAGAGAATGGACTCAATCTTGTTAATATCAATTTCCTTAATGTTGAAAGCACTGAGGTAGATATCTAAGGGGAGATGTAGCGGAGAGACATAGAGGGAAGGGGAAAGAGATGTTCTGATGCACTGCAGCAAAGCGAATGCGTATCTAATCTGACACCTAGCACTCATGGCTAATGTGTTGGTAGGGCATAAGTGGATCATGTCTGCCCTTAGAAAATGTTCACTGGTGCAGCTTGAAAGAAATAGACTAAAAAATCCCTGTGCCTTTTTGCTGAACTGTGCCCCTTGTTCTCTTACTGTTCCTGTCATATTTTCTCTGTCTCCAGCGTTATTGATTTCGGATTACAGTCGCTTTATGTTTCCCTGTATCGCCATGCTTTGGTACAGCAAGATACCTCACAATGATGCCTAGTTTAGGTTTCCAGTTCATCAAGACCAATGGCTGTTTATATTCCTCTGTTGCATTGGTTAAGTGTCCAAGCAGGAGGTGGGAGGAGCACAGACATGCATCACGTCTTTGCTTTGTCATGGCTAAAGGAAAGTACGTTGCTGGGTGGAGCTTGTTGGAGTGTTAGGTAACCCTGCTTGCCAGCAGTTGCGCAAACGTCATAATGTGCCGGTTTTATACTCTGCAAGGTCGAGATAAACAAATCACTATCTTTAAACTATTTATAGAACCTGAGCTGTGCCGTGAAGGTTGAAGTACAGGATACCAGCCAAGTTATTCTCATGAAAACTGCTTTGACTTTGGAGTGAAGCTAGAGTGAATGCTTCATCAAGAGAGTGACTCACCTAATGTATGCTTTCATATGTAAATGTTTGACCGATAACATCATTTCGGAAACGGTAACCACTCCTTTTAGTATTTGCAGGACTAATCACATATAGGAGGCGGGAGCCGACAGGGAGGCGATGCCGCAAGTCAACAATTACCCAACGGATGGTGGAAATGACAGGGTGGACGTCAGCCGTTCCCGTGTCCCCACTCACCACGATTGATGAGTTAATTTATCTCTCCCTGGCCTGTCTTCTGCCTTTTCGCCCCTCTGTTGCTATGAAAATGAATAGCCTCCGTAAAATGGAGAAATCATGCCCTGAAAAAAAACTATCTTTACAATACCACAGAGGCGTATTTATTTCATCTTAAAGGGGATGTTTGAGGTCACCCTCCAGTCCTTCCCCAGTGACATTTTCCGACTTGACATTCTGTGACATTTCCAGTTAAATATTGCTGATATTCCTGCAGAGGAATTAAAAGCAAGTCTAAAAGGGATACCAGCATTAAAGCTCTTTTTCTACCTCTCTATCCTCCACCTTCACTCCCTCCTTCTATCTCTCCCTCTCTGTCTTTATCACGAACACTCTGTTTCCCTCCTCTTCATGCAGCAACACAGGCTTACATGCACTACCTACTAAGTGAGGTTGACTTGCATTTCAGGTATTAGAAGAAGTCTTTTTAATCCGTAAGGATTACCAAAAATTCTATCACCCAGAATATACAGGAGACAGACACATGTGTGACTGAAGACAGCTTATGGTGCTATTTTAAGCAACAATTCAAAGATTAAGATGCAGTAACATACCTACAAGTGTCCTACATGGCTGTATGTAAAAATGGATCGGATGAAGAATCTACCTTCACTTACTGCTGCTACAGTAAATATCATTTGTTTGCATTTATGTCATTTAAACCCACAAGATGTGTCACTTTATGAAACTTAGCCTCGTTGTAACATGTTTACCAAGTGAAGATTTTAATTAAAACAGGCTGCGCCACGCAAACTAGATTTACATAGTCATAACTAAGTTCTCATTGTTACTTTTTACACCAAATAACTGCCAGTTGTATGTGCGTAGCTAACTGAACTAGCTAGCTTGACTGCTAGCTTAAAATGCTGTTTAATAACGATATGAGCTATGAAAATTACTTTTCTATTTCACAAAAAAAACACAACATACTTCAAATTACTAAACATCATGCCCTTTAATATTACACTAAATGACCAACAGTATAATGTCCGCTATCTTAGGTTAGCGAATTTTGATATTTCCCTCTCTCTCTAATACTACCAACTAAAACACACTCTACAGCATATTTAAATAAGTAATACATACATTTACAACATCGGTATGCATGTGAGTTTAATATATCATTTGCCTCTAAAAAACAATTTTCTTGAAATTATGCTAGTCATGCTACAGTGACTTGCTGTTAATAGGTGATTGCTTCTGATTGGATGCCACTAGAGATGTTTCCTAGCAACTGATTTACACATTACCAAAGTCTAGCTAAAGTTGAGGCATTTCTTAAGTTTAAATAGGGCAACCTGAATTAGTTAATCACTAGTTTGAAACTAACTTGTAGCTACTAAGCACTTAAAGTGCTCATATTATGCTCATTCTCAGGTTCATAATTGTAGAATTGTATTTTAGAGATTGTACCAGAATAGGTTTATGTGGTTTAATTTTCAGAAAACACCATATATTTGCTGTGCTACACATTGCTGCAGCTCCTCTTTCCACCCTGTGTGTTGGGCTCTCTGTTTTAGCTACAGAGTGAGACATCACACTTCTATTCCATCTTTGTTGGAAGTCGCACATGCGCAGTAAGTACTGCTAGCTTGTCAGTTGCAGAGCATGAGGGAGTGCCGTGCTAGCAGCTAGGCGAGCATCATAACGTGTGTTACAAAGTGACGCACGTTAATCACGGAAGTAAAGGCTGGACTACAACAGAGCTGTTTGGAGCAGTTTGTGAACAGTGTTTTCTGTTGGAGATGGTAAGTCCCTTTGGGGGGGACTTTGGGCTTTTGCACTATGTAAACCTATAACGTGCACAAAAAAGATATATAACACAATAAAGGAAAGGGGGAAAAGCCAAAAACCGTATTATGAACACTTTAAAGAAAGGACTTTAAACACAAACGTATGGGTGGTGCAACATACTTCAGGGGCAAAAAATATCAGTACAGTTCGTCAGTCACTGTAATTAAAAGTGCAACGCTAATCAATGTCGACAATCCCTTGTCAACCTTAAGTATTTTATTTCATTGCCTACTCAGGGTTGCACGATTTAGCCTGTCACTCACTGAGAGTTACGCACATCAGTAGGACCTCTGTTCTTAGTGGCAATGTTTTGTGCATACAAGATCCTTTAAGTGTTTCCCTATTGATTCATTAGTCCATTAGCTCTGATACACCACAGGACCCCTAAAAGCTATTACTGACGTACTATCAACTGTCATCAATTTAGTGTTACAAAGCACCTTCTTAGTTCAGTCATCATGATTCACATTTTTTCCCAAACTAATATGATGTGAGCATGAAACTGCTCCTATTGTTAGAAAGTGAAGTTTGTATGTCATCAATATACAATGTGTTTAAGTATCTCACTCTAGCATAACGCTACTCCACATAGTTTACCAGTTATTTAAAGTGTTCTTCTTAGACCTTGTTTGGGTAGTGATTATGACTGTTTATAAAAAAAGAATTTAATAAATATCACACTTTCCTTCTTAGCCCTGCATTTAAACAAGCTGAATCAAGAAATGTGAAGTAACATATTTTGCTATGAACGCAAAACAATGAGCTGAAAAACGCTCAATCCTTATCCTTAAAGCTTATCCGAACGTGTCGTAATATAAAAATATTGATTAGAGCAAATAAAAGGTTGTATTTGGGTAGTTATATAAAACATTTATACTGACAGGTGTAGTTGGAAGTATCTTTTTTTCCACATTGAGACTCAACCCTCTCCTGTGGTGTTTGTCATTATGCTCTCTTTTTGTCCTTGGTGGCAGAGCCAGGCTCAGTATCCAGCTCAAACTGATTCATGTGCCACGTCTCCACTCACCGCACATCATCCACACTCATCATAGCGAATCTCTGTAAATAATCCATGATAAATATGGTACTTCACCCACCTATAAATCATTGTCATTAGAGCCCTTGGGATTTTATTTTCCAAAGCCACTACCAACAAGATAATGATCAGCGCCTAGGGTCGCTGAGCAAAACCATAAATGCACAGAATTTCAAGGCCCTTAAATAGTACTTTTAATCAGTGACTGAATTCCCGCTTTGTAAACCCGCTGTTCTAGTCTGCACAGTCAAACATTTTAACATTTGGACGGAACCACAGAATCACATCTGCACCAGAGATAGTAATTGATTGTAATCAAAATGTAAAGTAAGCCTGAGCCATCTTGCTAATGGATTTAATAGTTTATTTGACTGGAGAGGTGAATCAATCTTAAAATATTGACCACAGGATCCTGAAGGATTAAGGATGGGCCAAGGGGTCACAGGGCAGACCAGCGTGTTTGCTGCCAGAAGGCTAGTGCTTGGATAAAGTCTTGGGTTCTAAGCAGTTTAGCATATTGAATGGAAATTAACCTTCCTCTGATGAAGAGCCTAAGACAAGCAAATCCTCTTCCATTTGTTGTTTCATTAATTAGGACTACTAAAGACACTGTGACGCTCAGTTTACAAAAGTTTGTCAAAGACAAAAAATGTTCAATAACTTAAAGGGAACTGTTTTCCACATTCTCCCAAACAGCCTTTATTAATATTGTATAGATTTCATTTTGAAATGCAAACACGAAAAATCCAAATGGTTATAGCCTAACTGTGGCTGAATGAAGGGCTCCCCATTAAAATGTGTGCTCCGTTGCAGGGTTCCACCGTGAATATTTCTTTGAGGATAATGCAGCATCAAGCGCTCATGATATTGACATAAGATGATGGAGGGTCTCAGCAGTAGTCCTCAATGGAGCACAAACATTAACTTATCTTGCAGCCAGTGTCAGAACCAATCAATGGCACAATAATAATACAAAGAGAATAAAGTATGGATTATGAGCACTCTGTCTTCAGCTTGCATCAGTGGGTCTATACGCTGTGGCTTATTTTCCTCACTAAATGGAGATAAACCACCAACCTATCTATTTACATGCTGTTGACGCTGGCACCCGACCATGCAATCAACACAGAGCACTCGCTTCAGTTTGCAAAATTAGATGTGAAATTTTTGATTGTGCCATTAAAGAGGGCCCTCATTATGACTTGGCAAGGACAATTTGCATGCTCTATTCCACAGAATCTGAATGAGACTCCAATCAATTATACTCATTATCCAGGCAACTGATTGGTATGTGGTCAGACGCGCACTCTGCCGAGGTAGGGCCTTGGTTACCGGGCAGGCTAACAACACACACACACACACACACACACACACACACACACACACACACACACACACACACACACACACACACACACACACACACACACACACACACACACACACATTATATATAATAAAATTCAACAGCTGGTCATTTTTTTCCATGTGTGCAAACATGCTCCCACCAGAACAAATGCGTAGGACAACGAAACAGTGCGTGTGTAATGCATGATGATGATGCTGTACCAAGTTAAGCGAGTTAGCTGTTAAAAGCATCTTAAGTGGAGTTTCTTTGTTTTGTTGTTCCTCAGCTGCAAAAATGTGCATGTGTAAATGTGTTGATACATCCAGGGCTTATATTCATATTTAAACTAGGGACACATTTGCACCCTTCTTTAAAACTGTTAAAGTTCCATATTAGATATTGCATTGATCCAAGAAGGCGCAGGCGAGTATAGCTTGATTTATTATTACCCCAATAGGATAATATATATATATATATATGAGGCAATGGAAGATGTATGCAAACATCTATCCTGTGTGCCTAAATCTAAGTCATATATACGTACAACTCTGAATTACAGTGATTCTTATATTTGATTCCTTATTGTTTTCTAACTTCTACTATACTTGACACTGTTGTTTGACATATGTTAGTATAAAATATCTAGTGCATGTGTTACTATTGGAATGGTGTTTGAGAAAAAACTAATTTTGAGAAAACCATAAATGTATTGTAATATTCCATACGTTTTGCAAATAAGGCATTATTTATGGGATTATCTAATTCTAACTTTTGGTGAATTTAGGAGAAATTTACAGATGCAAATAGATAAAGTGTAGGGAAATAAACACCTAAAGGTGTATTTTGGATGTTTTCTTTCTACTAGTCTGAAAGAAGACAAAGCAAAATTGCCCAAAATCTCAAAATTGCTGAAAATTGAAGGGAAAACTTAAATTAAGGATGTGCCTCATTTCATTTGAAGATGTAACTCTGGACTCTAAAAAACTGTTCTATATATATATATCGATATCGATATATATCGAACAGTATTGTATATTCCTATTGAACACACGTGAGTCTGTTTGAATCGTCTGTACCTGATAAGAAATGATTAACATAATTAGAAGACAAAGTTAAGAATAGTGTTACACTATTCATAATGTAAGACCAAACTCTTTTAACTGTAAAAAGAAAAATCAATAACTATAACTTTGTTGTGCCAGTTAAAATGATCTTCTCCTCCATTATTCCCTGCAGTGAAATTGCTGTCATAACAGTCAGAATGTAATTTTGTAGAAATTTCACTGGAAAATCTGGTGGAAGCCATAGTGTGCGCCACTTATGCCTCCATTGGAAATAATGTCCTTGCTCTGTAGTGTCGAAGTTGCACTTTTGGTATGAAAGACGAGATAAGCAGCAGCGGATATATGACATTGAATTACTGTTGGCCGGAGAACTGAATGTACTATATTGAGACAACCCTGATAAAGGTCAAATGCAGTGAACAGCAGTTACAATAATATGAACAGCAGTAACAATAATAGCTCGACAATACAGTTCATGTCTTCAATGTGATATTACTATTTTTTATCAGTGGGCTTATCAGAGAATCTCATAGCGATGATGTACTGTAACTGCTGGCAGCTGTTAAAAAGGTTGCTCCCACCCACACACTGTATCTGTACTGTAGATGAGAGGACCCTTACCCACCACCCAGGTTTAAATATTAATAATCATATAAGCGACCTGTGTTTGTCTGAGTTTCTGTTGCTTAACTGAGGAATCCCTCAGTGAGTCTCCCCACAAATAGCCAGGAACATAGCGCCCACCGACACTTTGCCAACTCGAGGAATGCCTTGGCAGTTCTTAGATAAGGTTTTCCTTGGCCTTGTGGTAGCCTAACCAGACTTCTTCTCTGCCCCCGGCTCAGCTAGGCTGCAGGGCAATGTTTGCTCTCATGAGCGATCATGCTGCTATTGGCAGGTTAAATGACTGGACAACAGCCAAATACACGATAGCCCGCCACAAATCAGCTCGCCCCTCTGGCAAATACGCTTCTGAAGAGAGACACAGTCAGGGACGGAGGCAGCATTTTTAGTGTTTGTGGGAGAAAAAAAACACGGTGGCCTCAGTAATCAATGCTGGATTAACCTCTCTCATCGGAGAGATATTTGCAGCCTCAATTTAAGCTACCGCCGCTCATATTTTGTGCATTAAACCAGAAATATCATGATTGCTTCGCCTATTCGTACTCGTCCATAGAGAGTTGTTCCTGTTGACAGAGCTATTAGTCTGAGAGATGCCACAAAATTCATCATAGTCACCCTGCGGTTGTTTCACGAATTCATCATTTCATTACTTTTCCACAGAGGGTGGCGGTGGGGAGGGGGGGGGGGGGGACTAGTGGAGACACCATGTTTGTGATAACATCAAACTCCCAGAAGAAAACAAAACACTGTGGTGCTGGTAGGCTGCTAGGATGTGGCGTTGAAATAAAATCTCTGGTAATTGCCAAAACAAGGGCAGGAATTAATATGTAAATTCATGAGTGCTTAGTTAGAGGGCCTAAAAAGGTTTTCATTATATCTTGATCAGAAAGCCATTTATCTCAAGGCTCTCAATAATTCTGGCCCCCTAATCTGTCGGACAGATAATTAATATCTGCTTGTTGAGTAAATGGAAGTCATTATCTTGATTTCTTTCAGATTATTTATCTGTCTGTGCTTCACTTGGTTTGGGCCACTTTAGCTCGGCAGGTATTTATTACAGTCACTGCTGTTAGGCTTTTTGGATATAATCAGCTGCAAGGACATGGTGCTCTCTGTCAATAAGAACAGATTACACAAACGCCATTAAAACAAAACATGAATACATATATGTTGTATATACAGTATATCTTTACAGATTCAACTTAACTCCAGTCTGAAGTCTAAAGCTATTCCTTCTCTTCTTGTAAACAAGCATCACAATCGCTTTTCTTCTATTACAATGCCCCCACATCACTACAAAGCCCACTCTCAAATGTAGATCACAATTCACAGCACACATCAGAGAACGAGAAACCATGGCAACCAACATACATATGTTGATTGCTACATTCACTGACTTCCTAGGGGCAGGTAATACATAGTTTGCTGCACTAACACAGACACAAAAGAGAGGCTGTAATTTGGAAATGTCTTTTGAAATAATATTTTAATCACTGATTTCCACATCTCACATTTACATAATAAATGCAGCTATGGCCAACTGGTATTTTGCTTCTCACACTCTAAATGTCACACACTGATGTGCATGAATGGTCACTGATTCAAATCATTTGGGGCAACTTTTAAGCTGATATTGATTGAAACACTGCATAACAAATGTTAATTGGCCACTTCCAGTGAACATGAATATACTGCGAAATTGTTGACTGAGTTTTTTTGTTTTGTTTTATTCTACAGGGCTGTTTAGAAAAAGAGCGAGAAGATCTGATCCTGGGTCCTTCGCGGCTTCATCTGTAAAGCCGGTCAAAATCACAGGTTAGTGCCGGCAAATGCCAGCAAGAGGTCATTTTTCGTGGGAAATTAGGATCACCTCAAACCAAAAGATTCAAGAACAAGTGAGGAAACACAGTGCATGTCCCCTGCCTTGTTTTGACAATACTGCAGCATCCCATTTAGAGGGAAAGAGTCTTTTTCCCCTCCCATTCTTACCTCTACTTTCTAATTTTGCGTGAATAAAAAAAAAAAAAAGGTCTTCTCAAGCCAGACAATGACTAGGATAGTTTAAACGTAACGTAATACTGTCTGAGAAGAGCAGCTGTGACTGTATCTACGTCCTGCTGTGAGCCCTCGGGGGGTGAGTGAGGTCTGCGGTGCTTATCGCCCAGGTGGACATCCAGCCAGAGAGACTGCCTCGGCCAGGCCAGCCCCCCCGCCCCCGCTGCTCAGCGGGTGGTGCTTGCCGACAGGGGTTTTCCCCCTGCCCGGCAGAGGCAGGGGTGGAAATCAAAGCAGTGTGACTTCTCATCCAATGGGCCGAGGCATTACAGTGAGATTGTACAACTGATGGTGTTGTTCACACTTGTGTGCGAAGCCAAGCAAACATACAGTTGGTGGCTGGCAGGGTTGCATGGGTTGTTAATGCCTCAGGCTTAAATGTAAACCCACTGTACAGTAATAGCCATCGTAGCCTACCTCCTTTATCCCGCATTAGCCATACATTAATGCTGGAGACGATTCTTTGGTGGATTCTTGTTGCCTGCAGTCCATGTAACATTGAGTGACAACTCCAAACCTGTCCAGGAGCTTTTTTTCTGTCAGTTAACCATATCTATCCTGTCTGCAGAAGTCAAAACCTAAATGAGAATATAGATTTCTAATAATTCCGTCTTTAAAAAAAAAAAAAAAAAAAATGCTGCAAGAGAGAGTGAGATTGATGAAAAAGCTCTGGAGAGATGCCTGTGTCTATTTACAAAGCAGATGTATGGCTTGTCTAATGTCGAGGAGCTGTGTGATATTTAGGATCTACTCTGTCCTGTCTAGCAGGCCCCTCAGGGATAAAAGGTGCTGCGGGTTGGTAGAGATGGAGGGCAACACTCTCTGTCACTCACCCACACTAGACCTTCCCTCTATGTTTAGAGAGCTGTCATGCCACAGTTTGCCTCTCAGCTCCTCTTCGTCCCACCGCCGACTCTCCCTTGTTGCGTAACCTGCCACCCCTATCACAAAGACCCATCACAAACCCCAGACACACACACACACACACACACACACACACACACACACACACACACACACACACACACAAACACATCCGGAGCAACGCGGCTGGAATGACATCTGACGGCTTTGAATGCGCGCCGCAAAAGAATATGTGGCTGAATGAGTTCGATTTGCGGTGATAATACTGATCATACAGTGCTGGAGTCCAAAGCAATTTCCTCATCTCTCCCCAGCACCTCTGCCTCTGTATCGGACATAACATCCTGAGACGGCGGAGATTGGTGGCCAGGATGCTGAATTTTTCATGAGGCAGGAAAGGTTAGATAAGATCCTCCCACGTATTGGAGATAGTGCACTTACAGATCTGTATTTGAAGCTCAATGGTAAAAAAAAAAAAAAAAAAAATAGATTTTGGATAGCTCAGATCTTGAATGTGACCCTTTTCTAAATAAAATGCTTCTGGGTGTGTCAAAACAGGTACTGAAGTTGCACATGTGAGACAAATTGTTTTCCACCTGCCATGATGGCTTGCATTGTGTTACTCGTGACTCTCGAAATAATAAATGTACGTAACGTAAGGGAAATGTACCTTTGAGTAAAAAGTAAAAAGTATTATATAAATGATTAGCCGCTTTGCTATACACTTTTTTAATTTGCACAGAAGAGGTAAGGGAATAAATGTAAAATTACTACAAAATAATTAAACTGACAATGTGATTGTATGAGTAATACCATTGTTTAAGCAATTAAAGGTGCTCGATCGTGATGTTACGTTTCACTTTGACTATATTGCGAGAAAAAATCTATGCTGTCCAAATTGTAATGATTTATTTTCATTTTAAAGATTTGTTACTCAGCCTCGCATTTCATTTGATATTTCCTTTTAATTAGGGGTAGTTTACTTTATGATTATATGTAGTATATCAGCCAGTGTGGGTACAAGATTATATTGTGTGCGAAAGTTACTGTCTTTCATCATGTTTGATGATAAGTAATGTGTTACTTTTAAAACAAAAGCATCCCAATGGTGATACTCAAGATGGTGTGTGTGTGTGTGTGTGTGTGTGTGTGTGTGTGTGTGTGTGTGTGTGTGTGTGTGTGTGTGTGTGTGTGTGTGTGTGTGTGTGTAAGAAATGACGACAAAGCCACACTCGGAGGAATCCAACACAGAAATGGGAGTTGAATGGAGGGAATGACTTGATGGTAGGCCTTGTAAATGCTCCCCTGGGTTCTTCTGAGACACAAATACAAATATTTCAATAACCACAGAATAGCCCAGTGACTGCCAGGCGCAAAGCCCAGATGTAGCGGACAACATGTTATAGCTCTTAGTCGTAAAGGTCAGTAGCTGCTCCTCAAACATAGAAAACAAGCCACACTGCCATTTCCAGATGCGTTCTCATCCACCGGTTGTGGTCTCTTCTTGATAGGGATGAGCTGTTTTTCTTTCGGTAGGCCAGAGGAGTGTGAATGGTGTTTTTCACAGCCGTGTATAGATCTGTTTTTACTTGCCAGTAATTGAATGCAATTTGTTGAGATTTGTTTTGGCCCTGATCATTTAAACCCAGTGGTGGAAGAAGTATTCAGATTAGGGCTGGGCGATCAAATCTCACGATATTTTTGACCAAATACCTCGATATCGATACCACAAAGATATTGTAGTGTTGACTATTGGTGCTTTCACAAAATATTTACACGAGATCTTTGAAAAATAATCATCAGTAATGTTGATATAATGACTAAGTGGGTAAAGGCAAATAATAGAATAGTTACAACAGTCTGGTGAGTTCAGAAAATGACATCACTTTACTGTAATGTAGCCTTTAAAACCAGGAAAAGACAACATTTGTGCCATATTACAATATTACGATATCCAAAATCTAAGACGATATCTAGTCTCATATCACGATATAGATATAATATCAATATATTGCCAAGCTCTAATTCAGATCGTTTACTTAAGTAAAAGTACCAATACCACACTGGAAAAATACTCTGTTACAAGTAAAAGTCCTGCATTGAAAATGTTACTTAAGTAAAAGTGTGTACATATCATCAGGAAACTGTACTTAAAGTATTAAAAATAAAAGCTTAATTTATAATAAAACATCATTTAATTTGGAAAGTAACTCAAGCTGTCAGATTAATGTAGTGGAGTAAAAAGTACAATATTTCTCTCTGAAATGTAGAGTAGAAGCAGAAAGTGGCTTGAAAAGAAAAGACTCAAGTAAAGTACAAGTACCTCAAAGTACAGTACTTGAGTTACATTCCACACAACCAAATGTTTTCCTTGCAGGCATACAGTAGCCCACCTAATCGACTCAGCTCAACCTCTCACCGCCTCACCGCAGGGCGGCCCTTTTAATTGAGGACATGTTTTGACATGCAGGTCAGCACTAAATTAAGCTTGCATGACACCAGCAATAATCAAGAAATGGCATTCCATTTGTGTTAAACTCCGCTTGTTGAGCTGACCATTAACTGACTATGACTCACCACTTGTTTGGCGGGCACAATGACGTGTGTCAACTCTTTTGCAAATAGTCATTGAATTACTTTTATTGGAGTGAGCCTTTTATGTTGCAGGATAGAAATGACCTTTGAATGCTTTTCAGAGTTGAAGAGTTGTCAAAGCATAATGTGGGAGGGTGAGTTGATGGGTATGTCATTTATGGGGATGCTATGAATTTGCTTTCACATTGGTGGCAGCAAGAGATTCTGTAAATTCCAAACTTTATGAAATGCCTTATTCACAAGAAATGGGTTTTCTGACAGCCCACTGATAAGCAAATACATGTTTCATTTTTAATCATTCTTTTGTACATTCAGGATGAGGTTAAAAAAAAAAAATCTTCTTCATGTCAGTTTCTGTCTACAAAGCCTGTTACTTAAGCTCATTGTACCTTATTAGGGATCCCTTTGATAATGGTTGGAACTGCCAAATCAATGTCTGGTAAATATTCCAGAAGTGCAGGTATTCACCTCCTCTGACACTCAAGGACACATTTCATATAAGCAGTCAGGGGAGCTGGGCGAGAGTCCATACGATGCCTTTGATGACCCCCTACAAGCGTGCGCTGATACATATGCATGTGTTAGTAGTGTTTGGTACAGTCAGGCAATGTTACTGCACAAAGGTGAGCATTTGTAAACCCAGGGCGGACACATGCAAGTCATGTTGTTTTATGTGGCAATTAGACAATTTTTACCCCGTGCTGCTGAAAAAAGGGATCTCGGAGAGGGTAAAATCCTTTGTCACAACCAAGGCAGCCTGAGGTTATGAATGAGTTGTATATTAAATGGGTCAAATTTACTGTATGTTATCATGACTCCATTTTGCATCCAGTTTCGGGTTGGCACATTTGCTTCGCTGTAAGGCTAACACATCTCGTATCTAATCGTTTATCGCTCGTTGCTCTTCTTTTTATTTTAAACCAAAAGAAGAATGTACCCAACACTCAGCCATTGGCCATCCCTTTTGCCAGTTGAAATGAAAAACATTGTCAGTGGTAGATTACATCAGCTGTAGCTAATGAACAATATTTTGTTGGCAATGTGTCCAAAGGCCAAAATGAAGCAGATGGCTGTTGTCTGCTCAATATGCTCTCTGTAAGTCACCTATACTAAACATCAGTTTTTAGATAAAGAAACACCACTCTCTACGATCATGAGTGGACTGAGGTTGTTTTTTTTTTCTTCTCCAGTTCAACAAGACAAACACAGTGGTGACTCTTTTTTAGTGAAACAAATTTTTGGCAATTTTAAGAGTCGTAATCTCTCATTTAAACTATTACTCATAGGCACAGCATATCAATGGTTCAAGCGGAACCTGCAGAATTTGGAGATTGTGAAAAATTCATCCTGCAAAAGCTATTAGGCTGGCCCATAAAACTGTAGTTAGTCTTCTACTTCAGCCAACAAAAGGTGATTACAGATCTCAGTTGAATCTAACCCTAAATCAATTTTCTTGTGTTGCTTGTGACATCACAGCACCGGCTTGCAATGGATAAGCGCACGTGTCGTATTTCTCGCTGCTATCATAGTGTATACTGTCTAAAAAAAAGTACAAATGCCATAAATAATTTAAGTTTCCTACTGGCAGTCTCAAGGTGGTGACTGAAAATGATAGAAGTTTATTTAAGGTTTGTTATATTCAGGTTTGTCTTTAGAGTGATATACATTTATTACAAGTTATTTCTTGTATTTGGACAGACGAGTCCCTCTTTCAATCACTTTGGCTGCACATGGCCTTCTCAAGTCCCAAGGGGGTAATAACAACATTTCCCAGTGATGCTTGCTTGACTAAGCAGTTTTAATACACAAATCAATTTTGCATTACCCCCTTCTGGCTGTGAGTGCTCATAGTGTGAGAGCCATGAAAAATTGATGGGCCTTAGCATGCAGATTGCAACCCCAGTGAATCTTAAATCTGGCCAGGCCTTTCTTTAACAAGACAATGTCAAAGGGGTGGGTTGGCTGTTTGTTTTTCTTGTAAAACTGTTGTTCTGCTTTTAGACTACGGTTGAAAAGAGAGGCAGTTACTCCAGTGGAGAAACAATGTTAAGAGGCACAGCATGAGAAAGTATGATGTGTGAGGGGATGTGAGGAAAAACATAGAAAGTGAAAAAGTTTCCAGTAACCCCAAATGACACACACAAAGACTCAAGCAATATACAAAAAGTATTCTTCCCTCTTGTCTGTATTAAAATGTCTTAAATATGATGACCAATATCTTAAGGGCATTTGTTTTTGCCACAGCAATTACATTGTGTCATTTGGAGAGCCGCTCTGTATTTGACTAGCTGATGACTTGACTGCTGAAAGAAATTATAGCACCCATAATTAGCTTTGGCTATGAAATGAAGCTATCATGGGAGAGAATGAGGAAATTTCACACTTTGGAAATTAGATTTTGCAAGGTGCTGTGTCGATGTCCTTGAGTATAGGCACATCAAAAGCCCTTTTCTTCACTCTTACGCAGTCCTTTCTTTGACAAATACGGACAATAATCTGCAATAAACAGCTAATTGAACAGCAAAGAGGCGTTTTGAGGATCTAACAGCCACATTTGTTAATGTAATACTTGCTTTCAGTGCTAAAATACAGGAGATCTCTTCATTTATTCGTTGCAGCATTGGTATTCACAAGTCAGTCTTTTCCAAGCATGGCTTTGACATTTTATAATGTGAAATATTACTGTGTTACATAAAACATTTGCAAAGTCAATTTTTTAAATATTTAAATTTTTGCATTTTTAAAGAGGAACTGTGCGGGTTTTTTTTAGCTTAATTTACCATAACTGAGCAGCTTCGGAGTCATTGAAATGGTTATATGACTTTTTTCGAGTTGCATGGTGGCCGTCTCGCTTCCCCCTAGCGCCTGTGAGTGGAAAAACCACCCTTGCAACTTTTGGCCGGCGAGCCGCCGCCCTCAGCGTCAGGGAGTATCGCGTGGTATCAGGTCTCACGATGTAACGAATTGCTTCACGGCACTGCACACATCCAGGAACCGGCTAACAAGGTAGCGATGGAGTTTTTCACACTATCGTCATGGCTGAACCGGCAAAAAAGAAGCAGAAAGCTAGGAAAGCATTGTCGGAGGAACAGAGAAAGAGGAAACGGCAGACTGACCGAGCGATGAGTCAGACACAAGTAAACATAGGAGCTGCCAAATATCTATTCCGAAGCTGTAGGGGGAGCTCTATAGAGAAACCTTCGAGCAAAAAGCGAGCAAAAAGCGAGCAAAAAGCGAGCAAAAAGCGAGAAAACAGCGAAGAAATGGCCAAAACGGCATAGCGCCCCTTTAACGTTCATGTTTGCTATCTAGCAGTCTTCTTCACTGCCTTTGTTGGTGCACTGCTACACTTCTTTCTGCTTTACCGCCACCAATTGTCTATCAGCAGGATGGCATGAAACCGGCAGCAGGAATGTATATTGGGTCGCCCACGAACACAGATAACAACATTGCTCCATAGCACCGCACGGTCAAAAACTCCACAGGGTACCTTTTTAAGGTACAAAATATGCATCATATTTGCATAAACAAGTCTACAGAAAAACATCCAGAAAAAGATACGGTATGATGACGAAATATATACATCATCTCAAAATATGTGCTTTATCTAAACTTATGTACTTGAATGTGTGTGCATTGCTCAATTTTTCTTTATCAAAAGGGTAAAAGGTAAAAAAAAGATAAATATATTATAATATATGTGTAGAAAAAGGACAATATCAGTACATGATTGTCTCTTCACAATGTAACTTCCATGGACATGTCAGAACATGTCCATGGAAGGAGGTGGCATATGGACAGGAGTTATGGAATATAGAGGGATAAGAACATTTTAAATATTTAGTATAGTTTATTCCAGTGTTGGTCATGTGGACGGTGCAGACTGCTTTAGAGGCATTTAATCTGTCTAAGGCTTGGGCTGTTTGGACAGGGTGCTATGAACAGTCTAACATACACACATACACACTGTTTATACAGATTTACAATCCTTTAGCATGCTGAAGGATGTCTTTTGTTATAAAAGTCATCATTTGTGGTCTGCACAAATCTAAAAGTGTTGTACCTGACTCCAAAAACAGGCTGCTGTGTTCTACAGTTTCTCTATGGAGAAGGGGGTTTGTTGCCATGACAATAGTAATGTCACTTCAATGGCAGAGATGTTAAGATGGCGGGCGTGTTGCATTTCATATGCAGGTGCTATGCACAGAGGAGAAGTGATACAGATAATGGAATCAATTTCCGGTGATTTCTGAAGCAGAGAGCTTGCTGAGAAATAATAAAGGAATTAAATGAGCTAGCGCTAAACATAATCCACCGGTTACCGACGGCTATTTGACTTCAGATTGCTACTTAGCCGGTAGAATTGAAAAAAGCCAGACTTTGCTTTCTTTCATTATTTGCTGTGATTCCTTATAAGCTCACTTTTACCTTATAAGCAAAAAGCACAAGGGGCTTCTGCATCTCTTCTCGGCCACATTTGAAAGAATGTGCCGGGTTTGTATGGACAGGCAGTTTTTTTTTTGGGTGCTGTGCTGACTGGAAGGAGGCAGGCTTTTACTGTACCCTCAAGACAACAAACCAAAGCGTCTTAAAATGTTGTGCTAAAATAAAGATCTGTAATTGACTCCACCACAGGGATAATGTTTCCTATTTAACTGCATGGCCGACTTGCAGGTCTTATTATTGCTTGTACAGTGGCAAGTAATCTGATCAGTTTGTTGCAGGTCAATGACAATGATTTTCTTACCATCTGCCTGCTCAATACTAACATGCTTAGCTTGTACTTTTGACCTGTCCGGCCTTGTGAGCGGCAATGTCCCCAGAAAAGCAAGCATCTGTCACAAATTCAATTTTCCATGGACAGAAAATTCTCTAAAGGCTCGGTTGTACGCACTTGTTATTTAATCCGGTGTCAGCTCAAAGCATGACATATAGAGACTGACAACTAAAAATGGTATTGGATCAAAATATAAATATAATTTCCAAGTAGACAAAATACATTCTAATCAAACTCGTAGCTGTCTGTGACTGTGGACATTTTTGTTTGCATATACTTTCATGAAGTTGCTCTTATACAGTATTAGTGCTTCACTGCATTCACCAGCATTCACTTGTGTCAGGATCTGTCTTCGCATGTCAGACTGCATGCTTGTTGTTGCAGCAGGGAGTTGTCCCTATTGGATTGCTACACTTTAAGCTAAACCAAAGACTGTCTCTGAATGTGTGTTTTATTTTTTTGGATGGTTGTTCTTTTAAGAGATATATAGATAAAGTAAATCCAGCTAAGAAACCCATTTAGTATTCTTAGTGGATCCTTTAATACTCACTGC
Source organism: Gymnocephalus cernua (assembly GCA_023631565.1). Lineage (NCBI taxonomy): Eukaryota > Metazoa > Chordata > Actinopteri > Perciformes > Percidae > Gymnocephalus > Gymnocephalus cernua. Next base: position 13,800,870 of record CM042445.1, read on the forward strand.
TGTAAGATGTAGATAAAGAGGAGCAGATAAGTTAAGCACCTATTCATACTTTCGTATTAACAATGGATCAAATGACTGTGCGTGATATGAAAGAGGTCACCTGTCGGGACAAACCCCTCAGAGAGTTATCACCAAACTCTGCTGTTCTTCAGCTCTTCCTAGCGTTTTAGCCCTTTAGCTCATTGTTTTGGTTTACTCTCACCGCTCTCATCAACTTTCTTTGAGCTGTTAACAGGCAGCTGCTTTCAGTGAGAAGTGGTGGGAACAGCAAACGAAATGCTAATGTCGCTTTGCGTCTGCTAGATAGATATAGATTGGCATCTGTTTGCTTATGCATTCGATATACCAATATAAGGTGATAATATGTCAAGGTTGCGTTTACAGCTTATTGTGCAAATGATGTAATATATCATCATTAAAATCTTAATGCATGCTGTTTTATTGATGTTTTAACCTTTGAGTCAATTTGGATACTGATGGTAAAAAAAAATCAAAAAGATACCTTTTAATATATTGTACATTCAGTGTCTCAGATGATATGTTACTAAATATTAAAATTATACCCTTCCACTCTGAAAACATAAGCAGAGAAAGCAATAGCAATATAATGTATAGTGACCTTTGGAGTGACATCACTAATCTAAACTTTTTTCCTGAATTACTTTTAGATTTTAGCTCTCTTTTTGTTTACACTTTTTGCAACCTTTCCAGTAATTTCATTAACTAGCGTACAACTTCTTTATCAATGATATGTTCTTGTCCCCTACACTCTTCAACTATGTTTGTGGTATCTGGAAATAGCATAGTGAGAACAATCTCCTTCTGCTCCACTCAGACTAAATCCTGCAAAGTCCAATTCGGGTGCTGCAATAAATTTAGCTCACCATTATGAAACACCGACTCATTTGGCTGCAGGTGGCTTGGTCTCCCATCGCTGGACAATCCCATTGATTGGACAGTCCTCTGAACATAATTTCAGATGTGTTGAAAGGGACATTAGCTGCCTGTGCAAGCTGTTCCAGGGAATATTGGTCCTATTGCATCAAGTCAAGGAGGCTGGGCAGCCAAGAAACTCTCTCTCAGTCTGCTCAGGGATTGTGAGCCGTTTTACAGCAACTTAATGTACGACGGTTGTTTACTGCACACCACATGTCACTTCAAGGCTATTAAGCAATTGACACTTAATGGCACGCTTGTATCTGAAATCTTTTCTTCGTCATTATTCTGTTTTTGTGCATGAGTAAAATGATACAATATTTATTTTCTAGTGAATTGAGAGGATCCAATGCTTTTATGCTTTGAAAATAGATGTTTGACTTAAATTTCCATCAGATTTTGTGTTTACCACATTAGTCAAAGATATGTTACATCTTGAAAATCCATACTGTATCATCTACTTGATTTGTTTGTTTTTTTACATCTGTCTCAGCAGAAGATATAATGCACTTCATAGCATTGCCTAAGTCTGTAAGCCAGGGATCATCTTCCACAGCTTCATATATAATGGGCCAGGAAATATAATCACACCGTTAATGAATTGATTTGCAAATAAAAGGGTAAACGACCAAAAATAAGCGCTGAAAACAAAAACAAAGTGTCAAAAAACAATAAAAAGAAGATAGTGACCAAAACATCAATTATCAATTATTATCTTAAGCCAAGTGCCATCTAGTTCCATTATGCTAGAGGGAAGGCAGCCATCTCTACGGCTGATATCTCCACTGGGCAACTCACACCAAAGCAATCTAGATTGATAAATAGCACTACAAGTAGGAGGAAACATATGTATTTTTGTTTCTGGGGTGAACTGTCCCTTTAAAATGCCATGAAGAATTAAGAATCAAAATTGTTGCCAATAGATTTTCTAACAATAAACAGATTAATTGACACTGTGAAAAAGACCATCACTTTGAGCAGACTGGATTGGCTGTAGTAATACAGTCTCTCTCTCTCTCTCTCTCTCTCTCTCTCTCTCTCTCTCTCTCTCTCTCTCTCTCTCTCTCTCTCTCTCTCTCTCTCTCTCTCTCTCTCTCTCTCTCTCTCTCTCTTTCTCTCTCTCTCTCTCTCTCTCTCTCTCTCTCTCTCCCTGTCAGCATTAGCTCGCTCTACCTGGACTAGAAACGTATCAGCATGCGGTTTAAATACATGTCTGATTGGGGTGACCTCTAGCTCACCCTGACCTGCGGCCCTTTGCTGCGTGTCCTCCCCCATCTCTTTCCCACCTTTACCATCTATCCACTGTGACTCTAAAATAAAGGGGGAAAAGCCCCCAAAAAATAATCTTTAAAAAAAAGAATGTATGTCCTATCGTTTCTATGTTAACTGTTAACCCATATGCCCATAACTGGCAAGGATTTAGATATACTGAATGCTGTCTATTTCATTTGGGATTTAATGTTAATGGTTTATTTGTAACTTAGTTATATATATATATTTACTTTGTACTTATATCATTTCAGAACCACATCGATGTAGGCATCAATATACTGTTGGAGAAATGAGCGTGTGTTGATTGTGTGGCAATAAAGGATAATTAAGAAGTGACACTTGTTTGGTTCTTATCGGACCCCCTGCAGTGGCCCCGGATTCACTACTAACCAGTCAGTTACCGGTACATGGGTAGCGCCATATTGCACCCGTTCTTTCATGGTCCTTCGAGCCGGATCCAAGCCCACTGTTGTTGATGTTGTCAGATTATCCAGGCGAGCCCACAGTGCGGAGGCAAACTACACTTCCAGCGCGTTTGATGGACTACTACCTTACTGGTCTAGAACCAAGGAGACGCAGTTCACTGCCTACATCAGCACACGCTCCAACCGACCAACCAAGGGAGGAAGAGGAGTATGAGACGAGTAAAGACCACAGTCGCTCATCTTCACCAATAAGTCAGTAGCAGCGTGGCCCATCACAATGGGTGATCCAGGACAGCTGGGATAAGTTGCTGAAATGCTACGAACGGAGAACAGAGTCTTAAAGCTCGAGCAGAAAGCTCTCCTGGAGTCCATGCAGGAATTACGGCTGCGTAATGAGGATCTACACCTCCAGTCGAAAGTGAGTGAGCACAAGCTAGAGCAGCTCAGACGCCAAACTATGCGAGAGACTGAGCAGCCTCATCAGCAGTTACAACACCTAGGAAGAGTAATCCAACAGTTACAAAAGACTAATGAACCTGCAATTCAGCCTCAGCCGACAGTTCAGCGTCGCAGTGATGATGATGAGGTGAGAGAAGAGAATAGGGATTGTTCTCATATTGCTTCACAAAGTCCCATATTGGAAATTGGAATTGGAATCTCTACACCAGCTCAGAGATAGACCCTGGCAACAGTCAGGTTGTTTTATGGTCAGACTCCGCCACCATCCTATCCTGGCTGCAATCCGACTCATGTCTGTTTAAAGTCTTCGTTGGAACAAGAGTGGCAGAGATTCAAGACTTAACGGACCGGGAGGCATGGCGTTATGTACACTCCGCCCCAAACTCAGCGGATGACATCACACGGGGGAAACGACTGTCAGAACTTGGAATGCAGCATCGTTGGTGTCATGGCCCATCTTTCCTCTACAGCTCACCAGACCTGTGGCCGCAGAAGACGGGGAGGAAGTGCAGAAGCCAGTCATCTGTAACCTCACACTCACTAACCAAGGACCTCCAGGACTGGACCCGAGCAAGTTCAAGACCCGAGCCAGTTCAAGACCCGAGCAAGTTCAAGACCCGAGCAAGTTCAAGACCTTCGCGGAGCTTCTAGAAGCAACAGCTCGTGACCTGTGTGAATCAGCTGATGACTCCCTTTGTGCCAGTGAATACCAGAAAGCAAAGAACTCTCTGCTGCAACAATTGCAGTAAGACTGCTTCCCTGAAGAACTGGCCCTGCTGCAGGCAGGAAAACCTGTGCCAAACAGTAGTCGGCTTCTCACTCTTGCTCCTGAGTTAGAAAGCAGCTCACAGCCAATTCGGGTAGGCGGACGTCTGCGTCGCACCACCAGACTTGATCAAGCCAGCATCCACCCTATAGTGCCGGGCCCTAAGCACATGATTACACCGCTCATCATTAAGGACGTAGACGGTAAACTGCATCATCCAGGCCCAGAGTGTGTGTTCGCAGAGGCACGAAGGAAGTACTGGATACTGCGAGGGAGGGAAGCTATCTGGCGTCATCAGCGACAGTGTACTGATTGTCAGCAGTGGCGAGGCAAACCTATCATCCCAAAGATGGCAGATCTCCCCCCCTGCTAGATCGCGGCTGTTCCAGCCAGCTTTCTATTCCACGGGTGTCGACTGTTTCGGCCCTTATATGGTCACAGTGGGTCGCAGGAAAGAGAAAAGATGGGGAATCGTGTTTAAATGCATGACGACCAGAGCAGTCTATCTTGATATATCGGTAGCGCCATCGTGCACCTGTTTTTTTCAGAGACATTCAGCTCTAAAGTAGTAGTTATGAAATCATTCTGAATCTAGGACTAATAAGGCAGTTATTATAGCTTTATTTCTTCAGGAAGTCTCATTGAGACCAGGATCTCTTGAGACTTGAGAACAAATTACAATGAGGATCTCAAAAAGCTTGTCACACATTACAATAAAAGAATATGACTAAAATAGAATTGAAGCTTTAAAGTCTTTTAGAGGAGTGAGTGTCTCTAACTCATTCATGAACTAATGATGCATTTCCCAGTGGAAACTCACCAGCAACTGTAGCTCTTTACTTGTAAGTAATGGTGAGGTAATTATGAAGTCATGAAGCACTACTTTGGAAAAGGGACATATAAATAGTAACTGATATGTAGGAAAGTCATGATTAATTAGTGGTTATGGGCCATTTAGCAACTGATTCAGAATGAATTAGAGAAAATGCATCAAGAAAGTGTTCAATATGTGTCACATCTATGTAGGAACTAATCATTAGACCTTGGTTGGTTAACGTAGTATCTAACCGTATGTTCTCCAGTAACTTCAGCTATAATTATTGATTTACAGATTACTTGTTAACTATATATATTAATTACCAGTTAGTTCCTGATTTGTTCCTATTCATGCAATGGTAACTACTCAAGATTGTGTGTACCGTATTATGAAGTGGTTACACGGTAGGATTTAATGTATGCTTCCTATAAAACGATCCTAAGAACATTCTAGAAACATTTAACGTGAAGTGAGTAAGAAGGATAATGTTGCTCTCGTGTGTGTGTGTGTGAGTGTGTGTGTGTGTGTGTGCGTGTGTGTGTGTGTGTGCGTGCACGTCTGTTAGCGAGAAAGGGGAAGGGCAAAAAAATGGTGAAGGAGAATGGGAGAGATGTGAGTGGCCCATCTATGAAAGCACCATTAAATTGTCAGTTATGATGGATGTTCCGCCTTTTCTGCATTAACTGGTACATTAGAAGTCATTAATTCTTCAGGATGTGCACTGGAGATCAGAGCCTCCCAGGGGGTCTCACTGTCTTGATAAAGCAAGGGGAGAGAGAGAGGGGGGACTAGAGGGAGAGATAAAGAGGGTGGAGTGCACTTGCTGAAAGACGAGAGAGGGAGAGAGATCCTTGCTGTGTGATGACCGTTTTTGATTTTGATGCCTGCTCGTTTTGTTTCAGTGGCCTTGAGCAGAAAGAGTAATGCGAGGGCGACTTTCACAGCCTGTAATGGACATCTGAAGCGGTGTCTTTTGTTCTGTCAAGAAGAGGCAAAATACACAATTAGCACTGTTTACAGCACTTTGCGTCCATCAACAGATGCGTTGCATGTCGCTTACAGCTCTCAAGCGTGCTTTTAAAATCACATAGTATCCGTGTCCTCTCTTTTCACTTTCTTTTGATAGTTTTACCTATACAAAAGGTCACACGGAACCAAGAAAGATAGGAAATAACAATGTTTTTTCTCATTAAGTAATCCCCAAGTATATGCCTTGGATGTTTATTTTTATTTTTAGAAAGCAATGTGTTTTCAGAAAATGGAAATCAGTTCACTGACTTTTTCATAAGCATTAGAGGTGGATATAGTGGAATCTATGGATCACTTCCCTCCTAGACTGCTTTGCAAATTGTAAAACCAGAAACATTTCACTGCCATTAAAACAACAATTACTGGACACACTTTGATGGGTGACTAAGAACTGTTCACAACATTGCTGATTTGTCTCTCTCCTCCCACAAACAAGCCACTCTGGTTTTCAAGCTAAACCTTGAAAGTAGACAAGGGCTGAGCTCAAACATCACAAAAGAAATACGGAGTAAAGTTAAGGGTGACTGAGCATTTCTTTTGCCCACTGCTGAAAACTTAATAACACCTTCAAGGTTTGAAATTGTTCTCCTTCTCCTTGAGATTTTATTTTCGTGACCTGCTTTGTAAAAGATCAACCTCCGCCATCTGCTGTGTTTAAACAAAGTAAATATGTTGAATAGAGGGTCAAGAGGGACAAATAGCGAAGTTAGCGCCTTATGCCATGCTGAAACAAAGCTCCCATCAGTGTCCCACAATCCCCCAGTTTTGTTCCCGTCGTCCAAAACCAACGCCAGGTATTTATCATGTCATGACAGCAGGTCAGAGGCAATTTGCACAACTATTGTTACTATCCTCTATGTGCTGTCACACTTCCCTGGCTCAGGCCATAGCTGCTGCTTCACAACTTTCTTTTAATAATGTCCCCTGTCATACTTAAACTGAGAGCTGAGTGAAAATTGCTCTGAAGCGAGTATGAATGAAAGTTATCATTAGTTTTCTGCTTTCTCGTCATCATTGTGGCATCTAAAGGTTTCTCTGATTCCTTTGAATAGTTCAGTCATTTAGTAATGTGACTTAAGGCTCCGACACACCCACCCGATTATCGGTCGTCGGACAGGCTGGCGAGGTCTGACTCAAGTCTGTTTGGTGTGTTCCGTGCCGCTGTCACTCGGAGGAGCCGTCGGCCTTCATATGGGCCGATTTGACTTGTTAAGTCTTGCAGTCGGATACTCAATGACCAATTACCGGAAATGACGAACGGGATGAGTGTGAAGAACGGCTCTAAAATTTGACAAAAATCTTTTAAACTGACCTTTGTCGATCTGAAATGAAGACAGATTCAGCAACCGCATGGCCTATTTCTCGCTTAAAATGTTTTCAGAAACACGTTTCGGTGAACTATTTTCGTAAAATATGAGATCGTATTGCGAACGAGCCGCCATTATGGTCGGAAATGAAATGAGGTGTGTCAGAGCCTTTATGAATCAGCATAGATACAAAATAGCATTAACTGCCAAAATACTCTTTACAAAATGTATAAAATATTTCATTATAACCCATCAATGGTCAATAATTGAATCACCATGTTCTAGTACAAACAGCTAATTCTACCTCAAAACATTATATTCAATCTACAGTTGACCTTAACACACTTCATTTAACTAAAGTTGATCTTGTTCTCCGAGAACAATGGTAATCCATGGCCTCTACAAAAACAGTTTTCATCCTTAACCCTCTTGGGCTGGATGATGTATATCCTTGGAATGTGCTGCAACTGGATACATCTCTTTATACCTTTGTGCTGTGTTCTGCTAAAACAAGCATGAGCATTGAGTATTGTTGTACAATTGTAATTTTGTCATGTACACACAAATGGCAGATTCTATCTTACTTGGATTGAATGTTGTTATTTAAATATCAGCTGTCTTGGACTTTTTAAAAATGGATGATCCGATCAATAAATGGAAGTTAAATGGAAAAAGTAGCAGCTACATGGAGACTCGGGATATTTCAATCCAAGCTTGATCTTCATCAGCCGATGACATGACAGTTTTTTCACACGATAAAGATCCATCTTGGTTAAAACACATTGTCTCTTAGTTACACTCCTTTCTCACCGCCACCGAAGTCCCGATTGTATAAACAGTGTGTGGCTTCAGACAACTACATCCAGTCACCATCGCTCATTTTCACCAGTGATAACAGCCTCAATGAGTCACACTTTTACTTTTGCTCTGGTAAGCAGAAAGCCATATGTTCCGGAGATGAATGTTCCCACCTATTAAAATTTGTCAGAAATATCTCATATCTATTATGCAAGCAGAATAAAAAGTTATCTTGTGAACCTAGATATTTTCCCCATCCCTCTTCCTGCCATATTGAATCCGTCATCTGCAATGTAGTAGCAGCACGTAAAAAGGAAAGGAAAGCCCTCCCAGTGATTGTGTGTGTGTGTGTGTGTGTGTGTGTGTGTGTGTGTGTGTGTGTGTGTGTGTGTGTGTGTGTGTGTGTGTGTGTGTGTGTGTGTGTGTGTGTGTGTGTGTGTGTGTGTTTTTTTGCCTTTATGGTTCTTGTCTGATGATGATCGTGGCTGACCCCGGGGGCGTTAAGCGTGCCGAACCTTCACTCTATTACTCCACTTCAATGCAGCCCACACATTTCGAGCACAGAGTTGAATGGAGAGGGGCTCTCTAAGCACTAAACCCTCCACTGAGCGTGGCTGACCTGTGGCAGATTTCTCTCAACTCCCAAGACCCTCTTGGAATACACACTGGGCCTGACTAATTACTCTTAAAAACAAGTGGGATGTGGGTGGTTTGTAATTGGCAAGTGTCAGCATCCAGTGAAAGATCACTCATCTTGAGGGCATGTGTGTCTGAGCCTCCCATTCATGCTTTCTCTCCTCAGCCGACTGATTTCTATGCTGCTGCGCGTTCACGCTCTTTTGTTTTGCACACTGTTAATTTGTCTAAATCCATGACTTTTGAAATGGAGGAAAAAAAAACTTTTAACGTGAGCATAAAAAAAAAACATCTAAATTGCAATTACAACCGTTTGCAAACATGTATTCATGTAATATACGGAGGGAAGAATAAGAGAAAATGCACGGCAGTTGTTTGAACTTGTAGCTGCAAATTGGCCAGCCAGCATAGCCAAGCAATGTGGAAAACAAGCTCAACATTGAGCCGTGGTGTGATCTCAAAGTGAGTGGGATGCCATAAATTACATGTGGCATATCCACTGACAGTAGGCAGCCAGAATAGGGCCACTCTATTTCCAATTAGAATCCAGTAGGAGCCACATAGCTAGTAATTACATTGCGCCATGTTAGGGGAAACTGGACATTTCTTTTTTTCTTTTTGCAAAACGACTGATTATATTATTTTGTGAATCGGAGAGTGATGCTTCCACCTGAAGATGTTTCAGTTGTAGATTGAATTCCTGCTTGGCAATTCATGAACACAGCTCCTTTGAGAGCTTCTTTGTTTTCTCTATGTATGAGTGGAAGTTGTTTTACTTGGTATGACAAGTACTTGTATTGATGTTCCCTGAAATCGGCTGCCTAAGAATGTGGGCCACCATCCGTAGAAAATGTGAGCGCTGTTTCCCCGCCGCACAAGGAGGCAGGAGCTGAGGACTGCTGTTTAAGTCAGTCTTCAGCGGTTCATCATTCTCAATAAAGCAGTGCGTCCGATATCCTTTTCAGGGGAAGTGTAATTACAGCTCACTCAGGGTGATTATGCAGGGGCACAAGATGGCAGGCAAATAATAAAGGAGATTTCTCTTTAGCTGTCACATGTCATCTTGCTGAAAGACAAAAGGAAAACACAAAAGAAGGAGAACTATGTTTTTAAAGACATACATTATATGAGATGTGCCAAATACATCAAGAGCGACCTTAAACTTTTAAAGGAAAAGATATTGGAAATGGAATTATGAACTGTCACGAGCGAAAGCAGTAAGTCATTTCCTTCTCCCCCCCTCCCCCATGGCCATTCTTGGCCTTTGCAGTGACTAATATTAGAAAATATTACTGCAAGAATCATTTTCTGACATTCAAATGTTATTGCTCCCACCAGAATATGTATGCTGCTGCTCCCCTGTTCATTTGGATAGTTGAGAAGTATGACAGAGAGACGTTATTGGGCGTTGTTGTTGCCGTTTTAAGCTAGAAACCCCACACTGGCCTCCTAGCCTGACTCTGAAGCTTTTTGGACAGACCATAAATGTATCAATAATTGAGTGTCTCACTAAAAAGGCTGGGGTGTGAGGGCAGCACCATAACACATGCCCTCCCACCTTTTCCCCCTGCAGTGTCTCTCTTCCTCTCCAGGAGGAAGCGCTGTGGTATGGAGACGTCTCTCAGGAGCTAAGTATTCCCACAATGCTCTCAGCTTCACAGGAGCTTTAAAAGGAACTTTAACAGTATCAGACTAAAAGACCAGGAGGAAGCAAGGTGGAAAAAGGACATGTTGAATTTACGATATTTTAATAACGTTTGGGATCGATGGTGTTTCTTTGCGGAGTTTGATTAGTCGCCAATACACGAAAATGCATTAACATCAAACCTAACTCACTCAGTTGGTTTGTGTTTTTGACTTAGAGTAATTAGGAAACTTGTTGTTTTTATTGCATGCTTCTAAAAGCTTACTTAAACATACAGGGCATTGGAACCCAGACATGGGGGACTCGAGTCACATGACTTGACTCGAGTTAGACTCGAGTCGCAAATTTTAGGACTTGAGACTTGCTTGATAAACATTCATAAAAGACTCGACTTGACTTTGACTTGACATTCATGACTTGAGACTTGACTTAGACTTGAGTCAAATGACTTGAAATGACTTGATTTTCTGTTTAATAAATATATATTTTCCCCCTCTGATATTGAGGAGGAGTTAACGTTACGATTTTAGTGCTGTTGCATGCGCGGGAGCCCGTTGTTATGGTGACGCGCCACACGGCGGCAGACCTGCAGTAAACGAGACTGGCTACGGCTGTTACTTAACGTCATGGATTCCTCTGCACCGAACATAATAAAGTTTGGCTATAAGCATTACACGTCTGACCAGGCAAAGAAGAAACGAACGGCAGTTTAAGGTCTGCAGTACAAAAAATCCGACGTCAACCACCACCATGGCGAATTTCATCAGACACTTCAAATCGGGAGAGATTCAGGTTCCAGTCCCCATATTCAGCTGAACCACTATTTGTGATGAACAGAACTCCCTTCAGTTTTGGGCCATTAATAAGCACCCCCTCCCCCCTTTGTTCAAGGTGGCGGTAAGAGCGAATACAGCTAGGCACACTGTATACATACACACAACAAACTGCTCTCTCTCTCTCTCTCTCTCTCTCTCTCTCTCTCTCTCTCTCTCTCTCTCTCACACACACACACACATGCAGACACACACGCAGTTGTGCAGATGAAGTATGTGAATGAAGCTAGGCACACACACACACACACACTGCACTCACACACACCACATGCACACATTCACTCACCAATATTAATAACTTTTCATTCACTCTCTCTCAAACACGCACACATTCACTCACAAATACACTGACAAATATTAACATATAGCCTACTATTCAATCTCTCCAAATTATGCAAAGGTGGTGGGATTCAGCTACTCTTAAAGAATATGTTGTTTTTCTTTAAGAGAAGGAAAGGTTAAATGTGTTTCTGTCCCATAAAAGTGAGGCATGTTTGAAGAATATTATTTGACTTAGAAACCATTATACTTGAATTGTTTGAATGAATTTCATGATTTGATGTCATGTTTGAGGCATATTGATATTTTTGTTGGCCTAATATCAGTTTTAGGCTGTGCTTTTTTTAATCTTTATACATTTAAACTGTTCAGATATATGTGGCTTGGACGCAATGTCTTTTGAATATTGAGTAGGAAAAAATGCAAATAAAACTCCAGCAGTTATAACCACTGTCTTTAGCTTGTTTAAAAATGGAAACTTTTGTATGACTTGACTTGACTTGCTTGACCAAAGCTATGACTTGACTTGACTTGCTTGACCAAAGCTATGACTTGACTTGACTTGCTTGATTGTCACACAAAATGACTTGGACTTGCTTGAGACTTGAAGGTTAAGACTTGAGACTTGCTTGTGACTTGCCCATGTGTGACTTACTCCCATCTCTGTTGGAACCAGCCACTTTAATCAGTGTTCATCTAGCTGGACTAATTATGTAAATACTTGAGTGCCGGTGCATCAACAAGTCAAGCGTTTATGATACAATGTTGTGTCTAGACACAGCATTTAGAGTTTTTTTTCCTTTATTTTTTTAGGGGGGTTGGTTGGTCAGATGTTCAATAATTTATAGATGTTTCTTTTTTTTTTTTTTTTTTTTTTCCGTCTTCCCCTTGTATGTGCTTGGTTTTAGAGGTGGCAGACGAGTAGTGCCAAAAGTCTTTCTGTACATGAATTATCTTTAGGTTTTATTGTGTTAGGGAGCTGTGTCAAAGCCCCTTGCTGTTAAAAAACACACAGCCGTGACTCACTCTCATGTTTTGTCCACACTGCTGAAATTACTGACCTGTCTTGACAGGAGGCCATTTTGTTTGTCTCAGTATGTGTCACGTTCTTCTATTTTTTTTTTTTGCACTTCACGGTTTCTCTGTCTTTACGCTGCGACATGGTGGTCCTTGCATGTTCGCTGGAGCATGAAATTCTGTCGTTACAGACAGCAGGAGTCTGGTACAGTACCTGGTGTTTGACAGCCTCTCATACTGTCTCTGCATTTGATGACAGTGCTTTCGTGCCAGCCACTGGTTTTTGGTATTTCACCATGCATACAGAGTGTGACTGCAGACCCTGACCCCCCCCCTGCCCTCTCAGGGAACTGTCAAATGTGGAGTTTTGTAAGGTGAGACTTGCCAACTCCCAGCATCGCCAGGATTGTGTGTATGTTTGCGGTGGCTCTATACATATTTGGAGGAGGAGGAGGATTCCTGTGTATTCATTCTCTCCACACCCACAGAGACTTTTTGTTTTCTTCCCGAGCTCACACTGCAGTTCCAGTTACCTACAGAAACAGCCCTGCTAGTGGGTCAGGGGATTCACCCAGCAGCCTGTCATGCCACAGCTTCCAATTACTTGTCTTTCACCCACCCAACCTTCCTCTCATGACGCTTTGTTTTACCAGCACCATTCCCTGAAACGTATCTCGGCTACACCAAATCTGTCAGTGGAAGGGCTTTTAGGGGCCGACTTTTCCCTTCCTCTTTCTCTCTTGTTTTTTTCCTCCCCCTCTGCCTCATTCCCCAAATCCTTCCCTCTTCCTACACTGCCTGTTTCTCATCCTTCTGTTTTAATGAGAGGCAGGGATCAGCAAGGTAGACCCCTGGAGTTTGACAGAGCTACCTGTTGTGCCTCCACATTTCTTTCTCCATAGCTTGCTCTCTCTCTCTTTCTCTCTCTTCCTCTCACACTCTCTCTCCCTAAACGCCAGAGCTGTCGACTCCTAGCAGTTTGATTCTAAACTGTTCCCCCGTGTCAGGAGTAGCTGCCATGACAGAGAATAAAACGAGTGAAATGTAGAGTTTGTAGTGAACAATGTGAGGATTGGTTTCCTCTCTACATGGTGTGTGAAAGGCCAGAATATTCTTTTTTTTTTTTAATTCAGTCTAGGAGGGATTCTTTGTGTTTTGTGAAATACACTTGTTTGCTTTCCTTCCAAGAATAGAGAAGATTTATATCAATCTCATGTCTGTGCATTAAGTACAGAGCTGTAGAACGGGACCAGATTAGCCTAGCATAAAGACTGAAAGCAGAGGACAATAGCTAGCCGGTCCCTTTCAGTTCAAAGATATGCCTACTAACACCTACAACTGACTTCTTCTTCTTTCCATGAGTCAACTGAATTTATTATTATTATTATTTTTCATTTTTGCGATACAGTCGTAGTGGGCTATATATATTCTCTACACCGGCATCTCCTAGCCAGTCAAACTGTAAATCCTGAAGCCATTATTTGCCAAACAGCAGTTTAGTTCTGTGCAGCATCTCCGGCTACGGTATGGGTTGCCAAATGTGGTCAGTAAGATGGTTCGGTCTTGGTACATGCCACGAAACCTGGCAACCTTACTGTGATGACAATGCTTTGGTATACTGTGCACTGTGCTCAACATTGGTGGCACGTGGCACAAAGCATTTCATCTTTTGGAGTGACGTGGTTAATGTTGTGAATTGAAACAAAACGACTTGGTTAGGTTTGTGTTAAATAAGTATGTTTGTTACCTAACTACGTAAGTTAAAATAGGTCAATGATGACTTTTGGTTTTACACACCGCGGCCTCCTGGGACAAACTTGTGTGTTTGTTTGACCCATCAATCCGCCCTGACCTCCTCCCTGCGTGGGCTTTGTCTGTCTTTATATAGTCTGGATCAAGGACATTACATTCCCATGATAATTGCCTCACATTTGGCCCCACCAGATGTTCCGCTGGATGTTCCTCACCTTCTGCTCTCTGTGTGTTGCCGTTTTCAAACTCTTTTCCTTTCGGGAAACAACAACAAACGTCGAGCTAGCAAGCTACACGCTGAAAATGGCGAGTTTTGAAGAAAAGTTGGATCGTGCAACAAGGCAGGCCTGCTCGGTTCTTTCTCTTGGGGGTATGATTGTAAAGATTTACAAAGAATGTGTTTACCCATCTACCTGGGTCGTTTTGGGACCGATTGGTGGTAAGAGCAAGTTACGTTTAACCATATAGCTGGCTAATTTAAATAGCTCATGTTACTGTATTGTGTAAACAGTTAAAGGGATACGCCACCGTTTGTTGAAATAGGGCTTATCACGGTCTCCCCTAGCTGTAGACAATCGGCCAACACATTTTTTGTCTCAGTGCAAGTAACGAGGTTGTTTTTTTGTCTTTTGTTGGCTCACTTTTACTCACAACATGCTAACCGGCAACATAGGATTCCATTCACTACGCTAAGCTAACTAGCGGCGGCGCTGCCGGTGTTGCACCGGACTAAAACAATGCATGCATAAAAAATGCGTTGGCCCACCTATCTACAGCTAGGGGAGACCGTGATAAGCCCTATTTCAACAAACGGTGGCGTATCCCTTTAACTTTAATTATTGCAGGGTGCAAGACAAGTTCCTTCCCGAGACCATTTTGCAGAGCCACCGTTGCTGTGTCTAGAGGTTAGCGCCACAGACGATTGCGGTTTAGAGAAATGCAAACAAACCAGAGTGTTTTTTTTCTCCCGTCCTGGAATGTACGTGTGGTAGAGCCAGAGCTTACTCCACAGCGCTGTGAAGATAGGCCTGGCAATGTGAGACTACTCTGTATGCAACGTCACCTGACTTCCTACTTTGCTCCCTTCATAATTACTATGACCACTATGAACGTACATATGGGTCATAATAAGCTGCTTGCAAATACGACCTATACAGCGTTTCTTTTTGGGGTAGGATGCACACACATGAGACTGATATTGATTTTCTCATCTCACTCAAAAAAAAAAAAAAATCAAATAAACATGTTTCCCAAAACTGTTCAACTGTTTCTTTAAGTGTGCAACCAGGCAAATGTATTCTAGTTACATTGTTTATAACTGATCTAAAGAAAACTGCAAACTAGCTGCAAACAAAACCTTGGTGTTGGGTAAAATGTGTCTGTGGGATCTGGCTTGTGTGAAATTCAGAACTGTAGCTGCTACAGTGAGAAGTCTAAAGTAGCATGAAACGCAAACAAGCTGTAGGATTCAACTCCCACCTCCTCTGCCTCAACACGTATTCACTCACGCATCACAGAGACTGAGAAATCACTCTGTAAACTGTGTCACGCAGGCACCACTTGAAGTCATCTAGGTATAGCCATGAAAAGAGAGAAAACCCAACTTTTTTCTTCATGTGTTTAGCTGAAATGTTATTTAATGGGGTTTTTAGCCTTACCAACAGTTACCACGGCAGCCATATAATGACTGACAGCAAGAGCTTATGAGCAATTATTTCTGTCTGGATATTTCCAGTATTAATGTTGATCTACTTGAGACCATGTCAGTTTAACTTTTATTATTTGAACTGTGACACTTTACCAGCTAAGCTTTAACAGTGATGTGTTACAAAGGCTAAGCTAACCTGAGCTCGTATAACAAAGACACACAGCTACTAAAAGTTGAGACCTAAACTGGCCTGGGTGAGTGCATGTCTACCCTACTTCTAGAGGGGTTTGTGCTGTGTTAAACTGACTCAACCAGCCAAAATAAGGTGGCAGAGGTGTAAAAGGTGGCGCAGCTGCACACCTTGCTTTCAGTGGTGCCCTTGGCCACTTTTTCTTATGTTGCTTCCTGTCGGAGATATTGTCTCAAAGCGTTTTCTGTCAACCCAAACACTTCTAATTTGGTTCCTAAATGCACAAAATAAGAGCTGTGATATTTAATTAGACTCATGAAATTGATTTGTATTCAAAGTGAAATGCCACTTTGTCCCTTATGCTAATGAGTTTATTTATTCTGCGCTATTCTTGCTTCGGTCCATGTTCTGATTTATAAAATGCAGCTAAATACAAAATGGAGAAACAGAGAAAAAAAGGAAAAGAAAGAAAAAGACAGACACTGACTTCTCAAGCTCTCTGTTCGGCTCACACGCCACTGTCAAGTAGGTCAATGCGACAGGCTTGACTGATTTCTCTTCTGTAGTGTTTTTGTTCAAGCTCTCGTTGAGTAGGTGCCATGGTGGATTCACCTGTTTCATAAAGCTTACACAAATGCAGAGTGATCATGGATGTCTGATCTTGTGTGGAAAGGCCTTTGCGGCTTTGCAGTCAAAGTTCACAATCCAAAATAAAGAACTTTTTTTTTTTTTACCAAAACGTGGGAAACAATCACTAAATCAGCAAAAACCTTTAACAATGTGATTAAATTCATCTAAAGTTCATTACATGTCATGGGATATATGGTGATCTTTAAGCTTAGATGTTTTTATAGGGACAAATCTACATGGGGACCAGCTGAGCCATTGTTATTAAAGTCATCTTTCCTCACAATTGTACATTTTGCAAAATGTTGAGCATAATGACTTGTACCTTCCACTTCACACTGCACACTTGCCTGCTTCAAAAAGACCACATCTGACTTATACAAGACCTCATTAGACTTGTACTGAATAAGCTCTGAGTCGGTGTAACTCAGACTGTTGCTTTTTTGCCTCTGTCTGTATGTTCCATTAGAGAATCAAAGATGAATTGCCAAATTTCTCCAGTTTAAAGCATTGATTAATTACAGTGAGAATCACTGGCGGAACCAGAAGATTAATGTTGTGAGATTTGCCCCCTTTAGATAGCTATTGATTTTGAATTGCTTAAAAATGCCTGTGTCTTCTCTTCCCAGGAGGGCAGAGGCTGTAAAAAGCACAAGCAATGTGCCTGCTGTAAATTACATTTTGTGAGGCAAAGCTTAAAATATGAGGGTAGTGAATTAAGATTCACTTAATTGGGCAGCAAGTGGTGGTATAAGAGGTTACCAATGGCAACAAAGGATCCTGGAATTAGTGCCGACCAAAAATAGTATAACCAAAAATTTGTATCATGGTATTTTTTTAAGATTCTGGTGTTTTCACAGTACAATCATGGTGTTTTCTTTCTTTTGCTTGACTGGGTCTTCATATAGATTTATAATGGCTTATTTTACTGTCAGTATTTAGTACTGTCAGAATATATATAAAAAAAAAACATTTCAATGTCATCTTGTTTACTAAAACTTTTGATTAACGGGTTTGCTTGGCTCTACAACATTATACAATAACGTCACATGAAGGAGAACAGAACCTAAACAGTTTTTTTATTGTGCAAAATACAAAGTAGTAAAATAAACTTTAATTAAATAAATACACATACCAACAACTTTGACGTGCTTCCTTTTCAAAACAAAATCAATTGCTGTTTAAACACTACCTTGACCACAGGGAACGTTAGGTTGTTGTAGAAAAGTGGGCGTAGTTCCGCTGTCAGCTTAGCAACGTTAGTGGTTTGGCGGAAGTACTTCAGGTCTTAACGTTAGCACGGCCGAGTCACGTTAGCGCGACGAGTACAGTTAGCACGATTTTTTAAAACCAAGAAACTTCAGAACAGCAGACGGCTCCTCTCTTGTGCACACGTTCTGGTGTATCTCCGGTCTTTCTTCATCCTGTAGCCTAACTTTCTTCTCTGCTCTTGAATGTGCAGAATTGACCGGGGCCTATCCCAGCTTAACGGACTGTTATGCTACCTGACTAGCTAGCAGCTATAATGTTACCCAGCATGATGTTCGGCGGTGTAAATTCGGAAATGTACAATTATTAGTGTTACAAATTGATTATGTCACAAATAGTTGTGTGCTATGGTGTTTTGCCCTGTTTAAGAGTGTTAGTTGTGGGTTATTAATTGTTGTGTTACAAAGTTACTACCATGAGTGAGAGGTGAGAGAGTTAACAAGGCTCCCGTTCGCAATTCTCTCGCAGTTTGCCTCAGCCGTAGCGCTCTCCGCGGCAATGCACTGGTATCACGGTATATGAAAAATTCCTATAATTCGTGAAAGTAATAACGGTTTACCGCCCAGCGCTACCTGGAAAACTAGATTACATAAAGAAGTCTCTATTTAAATTAGGAAATAGCACGACACAGAAAGATTAAACATAGCCTTTGCTACTTTTGTGCATTTCACGGGACTCTTCTTGATTTTTAAATCAAGATACTGTCTGCAGTGCAAGATGCAAGTCTGTCTCTACCGTAGCTTCAGTTTATGTTGTCTCTTGCTGCCCACAAATGATGCACATGCAGTAGCAGAGGCAAAGAAGAAGACAATTGTTTTTGTGCTTGTCACAGTTTCACTGTTCAATCTCAGCCTCAGTCACAACAAATCAGAGCGACTGAAGCATTTCATCTGTTGGAGACAGAGGGTGCTTTATTATTTGTGCGCCACTGGGAGGTAGTCTTCCAAACACGGGATTATGCCCATTGTGATCTGCCTAAGCACACCGTATTAGCCATATTCTCATGAAATTGCATGAAAGCCACTTTGAAACCTAGGATGGCTTCTGATATGCCTGTGTCAAGGGAACAGGAACCATGTCTGGGAGCGCGTGATCTCAGATTCAATTATGGTTCCATTTTAAATGAGATATCTTGGCTTGTAAAAATCCCAGATTCTAGCGCTTTGAAATGGAAAAGGAGTAATGCACGAGACCTATGTGTGATTTGCCAAAAAGACTTGTATCAAACGGATTTGTGATGCATTTGTGATGCCAGTCTCTGTAGACTATTCATCCTTTTTTTTCAGTGCAAGAGCAGGTATATTTAACTTTGCATTAAAATAGAGGATATATATATGAGAGCATACATGAGACTGTGTCCATGGAAAATTGCAGATACACAGCTGCTCCAAGTGTAAAATCTGAACAAACGCTTGTATTTGGAGGCCTTGGCACTGGGCTCATGATGACTGAGGCTGGCTGGCTGGGTGGTTAAGACTCTCCCATATTTCTTCTTTCTTCTCTGTCCTTCTTTCATTGTCTCAAGTTTTCTTATTTCAGTGCTTGAACACTTCACTGACACAACTTCTTCACAAAAATGCCTCCCTCTTTCTTTCCAGGCTCTGACTTACCTGTAAGTTTCAAGTGGATGTCTGCCAGGCCCACTATCCCAAACCTGTTAATCTCAATCAATGGAGCTAAGATGGACCATTGGTTGCAGGTCACGTAAGCTATGCTGGGGGAATGTTTGTCTCTATGATTGAACTGTCCCCTGGGTCTACGTTAATTGAGCTCCCTGTAATCACACGCAGGCCCACATGATCAGTGTCTGCAGCCCTGGAAGAGGACCTTGAGATTATCCTCTCGCCTGGATGTTCCATTTTGAGGCTGTAATAGAAATGGATTTTTGTCTTCTTCTTTCACATTCTGACAGATTCTAAAGATCACTGACTCACCAAGCTCTTCACAAACTGTACTGTATGATGGATCCCTGAAACCTTTTGACATGTATACACACACACACACACACCCACACACACATATATATATATATATATATATATATATATATATATATATATATATATACACAGTATATATATTAGAGAGAGAGAGATATTTCATGGGTAACCATACAATCTGTACAGCCTTCTGTGTTCCTCACAGTAAAACGTCAAAGGTCAAAATTAGGTTTGTGACCAACACACGAGCCAAAAAGATGTCATTCCCATCAGCCTCAACTGTTCATGGTGTGTTTGACACTAATTATTTTTGGATTTGAAATTTTGGATTTGAAATTTTGTTGGAGAAAAATAAACTTTCAGTTCAACACAAACTGATCTATTTTCTTGCTACTTTATACTGACCAGGGGCATAAATATAGACAGTGCAGGCAGTGCAGTTGCACTGGGGACCATGTGGTGGGGGGGGCCCCATAGACAGAGTGGGCCCTCCAACAATTTGTTGGGCAGAGAGTGAGAGTTACTTAAGGGTGATTCAAATTACCACCTCAGAAATATGCCTGTGTTCAACTCACGGTAACTAAAAAACGGTGCCATTTCCTATACATGCCCTTGACAAGACAGCACCATCTCTCTCTCTCTCTCTCTGTGTGTGTGTGTGTGTGTGTGTGTGTGTGTGTGTGTGTGTGTGTGTGTGTGTGTGTGTGTGTGTGTGTGTGTGTGTGTGTGTGTGTGTGTGTGTGTGTGTGTGTGTGTGTGTGTGTAGGGTGCATTAGGACCCATCATAAAAGCATTGCACTGGGGCTCGTTGTATGCCACTGATACTGACATAGGCTATTCTCTTCAAGGCCTTGGACCAAAGTAGTTGACTAAATGAGTGAGCAAGTCCTCTTTGTCCTCTATGGATGCATTTCCAATCACCTCACAATAAATCACTTTGCAATTATGAATGAGCTACATGCTCTATTCATCTTCCCAGTGATGCTGGGCTGTCTAATTTGTACAAATATTTCTTTGGGTGAAAGCAATTAACTGTAGTGATGCACTAATGTGACACTGCAGAGCTGAATCATACCTCAGATGGTGAAGCAAAATAGGAGCTAACGTGTTTCTCTTTAGTTAAATTAATTTGGGCGGAGAAGCCATTATCTCAGCAAACTGCTGTAGCTGAATAATTAATCATCCCATCACTTGTTTGTTTGACTGTATAATATTTATCCCTCGATCTCCTAATGAAATCCTTTCTTTAATTTGAGAAAAATGTTGGCTCTTCATGTTTAGTCCGGCAAAGTCCTGGCTGACTCCTAATTTGGCTAATGCATAATAAATTGCAATTAAATGTCACTTTTGAAATACAAGGTCAGAACACCTTGAGAAATAACAAGAGGCCTTTTGGATTTCAAAGATATGACAACAGAATTCTTCAATTAAGACTAATGCATTGTGGGTTTTTGCATTGTTCTAGGACTAGGTAGTTGCCACTTTACTGGGGTCAGTCTTCACCTGATTCACGATAGCCAGAATGTAAAAACAACGTGACAATATAAGAGCGGTCGCTCATAGTCTTCTCATAGTGTCGTTTTAGACACAGTGCCTAGCTGGTGGAGCATTTAGCAGCAGAAGATCCAGATATTTATCAGGAGTTGGTAGAGACTAAAAACAGTTTACTGTAATTTAAGACAAGGACAAAGCTCCACGTCCTTCTATTTGGGAAGCTGGAACCATTGTTGCCAGTATTTTCTGTCGATTAACAAATGATTTAGTCGACTAATCATTTTAGCTCTAATTTCATATATTGTATAAGCTCATTATATGTTTTATATCTTCATTTGTAAAGTAACTATAGCTTTTACATAAATGTAGTGGAGTAAAAGGTACATTTTGGAGCTAGAGTGTAAGGCTTTCACACAACAATGACCAAAATACCGCAACAATATTAGGCAAAGTGGGAAATTGATTTTGGCTGACATAACCACAACTAATCATTAGGGTTGTGCCGATGGACGATATCATCATCCATCGTGATGGCTGGCCGACATCACGATGGAGAGCCACCATCGTGATGCCACGCCCCCCACCCTGTCAGACCTAGTCACGGCTGGACGGGAAATTAAACTGTCCTTCTCCATAAACAACATGAAATCAAGGAGAAGGGTAACTTTTCCTGCTCCAGATTTCCCACCATGGTCAGAAACAACAGGGGAGACACTTTGTCTTTAGCTGGTTGGATAAACCATCTGTCTATCACCGCCTATTTTGGTGATAGACGGGCCAATCAGATCAACGAAGTGTACGATTTACTAACAGAGCAACAACGACAATACAACCACAAGCCAGGCTACCCCTGCTGCTGCTGCAGCTGCAGGCAAAGCATAGCTTGTTAGCTCAGCAAGCAAGCAACATGTCGGTAAAGGATATTTGCCGTTTGTTTAACAAGAATGTACGAATAAAAGGCACCATGTCAGGTTCCCGGTCCATATTCCAAAGGAAGGATCCAAGAGAAAAAAGCATTAGCGAGCGGCTAACAGAATCAGGGCTACCGCTGTCTGAAAATGTGTCTAGATCAGGTCAGATTTGCATGCGTTGCTTCCGCTTGCTGAGCCTCGTGAGACCATCCTGATCTCGCGAGCTCCTCGTTGCGTCACACCTTAACCCGCCTAAAAACCAACGCTGATTGGTCGGTCATTTGGCAAATGGCTCCAAATTTTCTCTATCTCAAGATGTCAGACTGATCTGCGAGTGGAAAACTGGAGCTCGCGAGATCAGGATGGTCTCACGAGGCTATTAAATAAATGCACCAATCTGAAATAAATAAGCTCCTTTCCACAGGTCACAGTTTGACCCCTGTGTCTTTCGTGTTGAGCACACTATGATGCTCTTGATGAAGCAACACAAGCCTGTGTCATCAATTAAGACACAATGTGCTAAAGCCTTACTGTGCCTTACTAATGAGCTTGCACGACAGAAAACTGAATAAATACGAGAGACGCAGAGAAGAAACTGCTCCTAATCAAGGAGCTTATTTTCTCAAAAGTCAGTGCATTTCTTGTGTAAAGACAGAGACAATTGGCTTTCAATCAGCCTCAGAAACTCCCCCTTCTTCTCAGACATTTTGATTTAAAAGGGAGCCAAAGATCAAATTGCACTTACGAGAAAAAGTGTAAGCAATCTAGAGCCAATGTTTAATGATGCCCTTTGTCTGTTTTCTGGGAACTTCACTTTCTAATCTCCTGGACTCTGTGAAGGCTTGCCAGGGAGTTTGTGCCACATAAAACCCCTTGATTTCTTATTTTATCTGTGGACAACCAAATCGATCGTTGTCTCCCCCTGCACCTGCTCCCCACTCCCCTCCCCTCGTCTCCTGAAAAGAGATAGGCCCAACCCTGTGCATCCCGCTCTCCAATCAGACTATTTAGGACCAGGCTATTTCAGGGGGGAGAATGAGGCACTTGGTGGTCAAGCGCTTCTCAGTGTCTCCCAGAAACAAGTGTGTGTTAAAAGGCATTGAAATTTCCCAGGATCCTGACACATCTAATTGAGATTTCATGCCCTATTTTCTCAGAGATCCGAAACCTCGCTCTGTCTTACCCCAAGCAGTATTTCCCCGAGGATCAAGATGAAAGAATGTTTTCAGGTTTTATTTGGTTTTTGTTGCTTTAAGGGCTTTTTGTTTTATCACGCTGGAGCAGCTTTTCAATAAAGGCACCTTTTTTGTTCTGTAGACAAAGTGACTGCGGTTGATTTGGTTTGTCTGAAAGGTAGTGAAAAATATAAGGTCCAACAAACTTTGCTTCTTTTGTCAGTATGATTATATTTGACTGCATGCATAGATTTGTCATAATTGCAAACAAACAGCAACACAAGTCACTGCTGCTCTCAAAATGTTTGATAAAGGACTTGGTGATGATGCTTCTTTCAGCCTTCTTGACCTTATATATATATAAACAAAGTTTGTTGGACCTCATATTTTTCATTACCTTTCTGACAAAACAAATCAACTGCAGTCACTTTGTCTACAGAACAAAAAACGGCACATGTGTTATAAAGCTGTTTCAGCATGAATATTTGATCGAAGGTTATCCATTATAATGTTCTTCTTCTTTTCTTCTTTTTCCTTCTTGTGCCCATGGCCTGAAAAGAAACTTGTAAATATCATATAACAATAAATAAATAATTTACTTTCAAAAACAACAATGCATTTGGTAAAACAATAAAATACACAAAATAATTGATTTTCAATAGAGCCCTTTTGTCCCATATCCCATATTAATGTGTATTATCTGCTGCCATGTCACACTGTCATCTATGGTCTCTGTGCTCTTGCAATGACATCACCCAGTCTTGCATTACATAGCCCTAACGGTCACAGTTGGAGCTCTAGCTTCCCAGCAGGAACCCATATTGGATGGTCCACAATCAATGACATCATGCGAAAGCATCAACCTCTAATTCCATTGGGAAATATACAAAGAGGGGAAGTAATCTCAGCCCCCCCTAAGGCTTTTTCTTCTGGTTTAAAGCAGGTGACATGACAGCAAGACATTAGGATCACAAGAGCAGAGACTTTAAGTGATCGTGTTCTTTGGGATTTGAGATTTGATGTTCTTTCTGTTTGCTCTTTTTTTTTTATGAAGTATCAAAAAACATGCACAAAGTGACTTTGACTGAAACACGTTTGTATCTAAGAAGGGATTACGGTTGAAGTACAATACAGGAAGGCTGTATCAAAGAATACCTGCCCTAGAACCTAAACGTAAGTGCTACCAGAATTGTGTAGCACAAGTGTTTATAATGCACTTGTAGTGCTCTAATACATAGTTATTTACTTGGCTGTACTTAAAGATTTACTAAGCCATACTACTTTAAAGGTGATCCTCTCTTTGGTGTTGTTTAGCAGTGTAAAAAGGGTTTTGAGTGACTGGTAAAAGAGATGCTCCACAGAATGATTTGGAAAGTATTTTGAATGGCATGTATTACTTGCCTGTTTCCGGAGATTTGGGTTGTGTTTTTCACATAATGTGTAAGGGTTAGGGTTAGGGTTAGGGCCCTTTTGTGTGTTAGTGTTACTATTTTAGTGGCTTCATGTGTTTCTTGTTGTGTGCTGTGACCAGTCTGACTTGTGTATGTTTCATTTGTCACTGCACACGGGCGACCGAGCTAGTTTCAATCGATGTAGTTTACTAATTCAAGTGATTGTTTGTGAGTGTCAACATTTGTGATTTTGCATTCTCACAAAGGAATTAAAGTGATTGAACTGAAACTTACAAACATCAACAGGTATGTAGCAGAATTTGAACCTCATCTGGGTACAAAAACTCCCATTGACTTCAAAAAATACGCATAAGTTGGTTCATATTGTGTATACTAAAATGTACTAAAAGCAAGGAGTGCAACATGTGAGTTTTTAACAAGGGTTGCATGGTCCTTACATTTTACTATACATAAAATAGAGCTGTAAGCTAAGAATTAATGTAGCAAAAGTTGTAGTTTGTCCTGCAAGAGACTCCCTGCCTCTACACTTCATCACAATCTTTGGGCTAAATGAAGAAAAGGCATTCAAAGACATACTTTGCAATAGTTTTGCATATTACCCTTTTGCAGCATTTGGCACTCATTTCGACATATATTTGTCCAGTCGCAGCAGGTAGCATTAATAATCACCTCCATGCAACACTGAGAGCATTGTTACTACGGAGGCCACAGCACAAGGAGCGTAAATGTCTCAAAGGAACCACTAAAAACAAAAATCCTCAATTAAATATGTGATCTATTTCCTTCTGAAATTAGTAGAAGTATAATGGCGCATATCAAGGAAATACTCAAGTAAAGTACCAGTACCTCAAAATGTACTTAGTAGTATTTGAGTACATGCAGCTTTCACCACTGAACGTGACTTTTTGTTCTTCTTCTTGCTGGATGTCCTCCATTACTCCACCCCTTCCATGCCAGATTAGCTACAGACCACTAAAACACACATCTGGGATATTTTGTGATTTACTGCATGAGTCACTTAGGCAGAAAAGAGTGCCCCCTACTGTGTGGAGTCAGCGCCTAATTATTGAACTGGAGCAAGAAAAAAAGAAAGAAAAAAAAGCATTACAGAGATGGATTAGGTTAACGACCCCGGCATTGACCTGCAATCCCTCCAAGGAAGTGTACATATTACACAGTTCATATTTGTGGCCCTGAAATATAGATGGCTATCTGATCCGCAGTCAGGCTTTCTCTTCCTACGAGTTATATTGCTTTACAGTAAAGAGTCCCCTGATGAACCTGTTTGCCACCTTTTAGCCCATGGCCAGTAAGCACTATACAGCATGACATAATTGTAACTCCCGGATGAATATTAGGTTCCTGTAACCCAAATTCCCTTGAATTATTGTCGGTAGATCATTCTGTGTTTACTTAATTCTTGCTTTGAGTAGGTTTTCATTTATTTATACAACTGTAAGTAATTATTATAATTTAAGGTTGCCTTTTTAATAATGTGATAATGTGATTATTTTAAGGCTACACTCCTTGTGCAGTCCATAATGGGTGTGGCCAGGAAACATGTATTAGCTTAGAATATGCACTTATAGCACATTTCCTTTTTCAGAATAACTATTGAAATTGAAGTGAGTAGTTGAAGGATTTATATGGATTATATATATCCATGTGTAATTTAGATTAGCCTTGAAAAAATGGCTACTTCGTGCATTTTATTAGAATTGTGAAGGTGTCAAATATGATAGCTCATTACATTACATTACAGATCAGTAACACAACGTTCCACTGGGACAGATGGGGTTAAACTTACTAAGCAAAGGCTGCTGCTTTACTAAGGACCATTGTTGTTGTGGGTCGGACTGTATGGGAAAAAAATAAACTAATGCATACGAGCTAAAAAAACTGCTGGTTGAATACTTTATCCATACGGGAGTGTAGCAATGTGCTAACAACCATTGTCAAATCCACAGGGAAAGGAAGAAGAAGACAGTGAAATGTAATTTGTTAAGCACTGTAAACAGTATTAAAGCCTCCTGAACATGCTAAATCACTTTTGTGCAATGCATTCTAATTGTTACCTAAAGTCACAAATTATTTTCCTACGCAAATGAATCCTTTATTTGACCACTCAGTTGGTGCTTCGGCATGGAACTATAGCAAAGTCAAATGTGTCCATTCTCCCACACTGCACTGCGCTTCTTTGTCTACTTGGTGGATTCAAGATGGTTGTTTTCTTACAGCTCCCTGGGTGCGGTGTAGCTAGCCAGGAGCATGCTGTGAGGCCCTGACAGGAAGATAGTGCTGGACCAAAGCTACAGGAGTCTGGTAGGATTCTCTAATGATTGTTGCCTTGGCTGCCACACAGAGAATTCTCCCGAGTAGCATAATATTTAATATGCCAGTGTTTAGAGAGTTTTTGTATTTGTTCAACCCCAAGCCAAAATTATTGACTGCAAGACTGTGACAATGTCTCTGGGGATTTAGCTTAGTGTAAGTCAGACTTTAAGAAGGGGCCCATCAGTACCTGAAGTGAAAGAGTTGATTTGTCAGTTTGTTCAATTGACCCTTTATTATGTGTTAATTTGCTGCCTCCATATTTTTCCTGTCCAATTTGATTCCTGGAAACAAGTCACACAGAATTGCAGAATTATGCTGATATATTGACCCTTCCTTTTGTTTGATCTTTAAAATATAATCTGCCTACCCAGTAAGTCTTCCTGACATTTTTTTGAGACACACTTTCACAAATCACCATTAAAAATAGGGGCAATTGTTCCATGTTCCCTTTCATTTGAGGAATCCCTATATGCTATCTAAATGCTAATGATCTAATTGCTATTTGTGGGCATGAATAACTTCCCCAAAGCCAGAAACCAGAGCAGCAAGACTCAAACATGTGCTGTCATCAAGATGTAGAGCCCAGAAATACAGTATAGACGATTGATTTTGATGGATTTTTTTTTCACCCAAAAATGTTTGATTTTTGTCATGCAAATTTCAAGGAGTCTGAGCAAAAAGAAAAAGGACCTAATGAACCTCTGATTTCCAGTGGAGCTGAACATCCCAGCTTGAAGCAGGAAACTCTTTGATTCTGATAGTGTGTAGGGTCAGTAGCACCTGCTTTATATCCTTATGGATTACATACTCATATTAATAGTGCACTATTTTGGCAATTCCTCTGCTATATCATTTATTACTTACAGGATTTGATGCATTGCAGACACTATTCATGCTGTGACTTCATAATGACACAATTTGAAAACGTCACAAATAGAATAATCTGCATTCCCAAGTACTTATTAGTTTTTATTTTCAATTTAGCCTCTGTTGCCAAATCACTTACTTGAAGTACAAAGTCAAAGACGCATCCTTCCACCTGGAAGTGATGAGAATCTTCACAGACAAGTAGCATTTGATAAAGTACACATCAAGATCGTGTTATCTTTATAGCATTTTATAAAGTAATTGTGTGTGTGTGTGTGTGTGTGTGTGTGTGTGTGTGTGTGTGTGTGTGTGTGTGTGTGTGTGTGTGTGTGTGTGTGTGTGTGTGTGTGTGTGTGTGTGTATGTATGTATACATGTCCAATTGTGTTAAAGGTTATGAGCTTAAAGCCTTTTGCCACTGCTACTGTACTGGATTATATATGTTTGAAAGCATCAATCTCCCTTTTCACTTGTATCCATGTGAGCCTAACTGTTGCTCCACCCTCTGAAAGTCGACAGAAGATGTGCATGGGATAAGCCTGCTAACACTCCTACTGTGTGCTCCACTATGTGCATCTTGCCGCTGTGATATTACCTAAAAATATGCTTAAATAAAGCGTTTTCTGTTGTTCAAAATGTGTCAGGGAGAGCCCAGATGAACGCCCACATTTGCTTCTAGCCTACAGGTCGAGTATTGAGGGCTGCCCGTTGACTGTAAGTGTCTGAGGCAGACAGTGGGAAGCGTGTAGGATGCTCCACAGCTAACTGTTCTGGAGAACTGCGCTGTCCTTGGTGCTGGAAGGAATGCAGGGGATTGGCTTCCTGCACCGATACAAACGGGTTTGCTAAATCGGACGCTGCTTTTCCAGATAGCATGTCCTGACAAATGATAGGAGAGTGCTGAAATGGCGCAGACACTGAGGCGGCATGATAAAGCAAAAAAACAAAAGAAAACACACACACACACACAAACACGGGTGATGACGAGCACGGTTGTCCTAATAGGAGAATGTTTCGGAGTTGTTTTATTGTCTCGTGTGAGGGCTGAAGTCGAATAAAACACCCAGTTAAAAAACGAGAGATTCCTAACCCTTGAAAATGAATAGCCTAAATAGGATCAGTTTTTTTCTTCTTCTTCCTTTTCTTGGATGACGGTGACAGTGTGGTGATGTGGTGTGAAATACATTTGTGACAAGAAGAAAAGAAGAAGAAGAAGGAAAAAAAAAACCGGAATACTCTCAAGCCACGGTGTTATTCCCGCCTGCTGCACTGTGCGTGTCTCGGCAAGGCGATGTTTGACTTCAAATGCCATATTTAGGAAAAAATGCTTGATAGTATTGAGTGACTGGGGCGAGGACGAATGGCATCTTGTGATTGGGAAAGACGGCTGAGCCCCAACGAGGACCGCGTTAGAGCCAATCGTATTGGAGAGCTTCTGTGTGCATAAGCGGTGGATGGAGCTACTCTGGGTATACTTCCGCGTCAAATGCGTGTTCATATGTAGGTTGAATGGATGAAACGGAGAGAGCGGAGAGGTATAGGCATGCTGTGATACGGCTCTATATATTTGCCGGCAGGACTATCTTCCTTTTAAAGACAACCTCCTCCTAGCATTAGTTTCCACTCAGTGATGTCGCGTATTTGTGCGGCGCACCTGTAAAGAGCGAGACAGGCAGAAGCCGGCTTTTTTAATTATTTGATTCCTTTTATTTCTTCTGTTCTTTTTCCTTTTGTTTCATGCATTTTCTGAAAGGAAATCATTTGTGTGTTTTGATTTAATAAATATTTCATTTCCTCATTTTATCTTGTTTGTGTTGGCTTTTATGTTTCCAAGTTTGAGCTAAGAGAGCGGAATCATCATTTTACAAGCTATTGGCCAGGTGTTTCATTCAGAGATTGTTTGCCCTAAGGACGTCCATAACTTTCATTTATAGAAACGGTAAGATATTTTTTACACATTTGCTCATTCACCTGAGACATTTTCAGTCGATATTTTATCCTGTGTCAGTTCTTTGAAGACAGTGTGTAGAGCAGATCATGCATTCACTGTAGTCTAAGGCTGTCTTATTGCATGCAAACGCGATAGGAAAGTGACCGCGATGCATTCATGTTTTTATTGACGGCTGATTTTTTTTTTTTTTTTTAACTCTGAATTACGGTGCCTTGGCATATCATAGACTTACACGATAGGACAAGTATACAGGCTATCTCTGCACATGTGCTCATTTCAAAATCGTCCAAGATTCAGACATGGACGCATGTATTGCTCTAGTGTGTAGAAATGTAGGCCTTGGTAGAGTGCTAAAACGTGGGATCCGCATAGTAGTCAGT
The DNA here is from genome assembly GCA_023631565.1 of Gymnocephalus cernua. NCBI lineage: Eukaryota > Metazoa > Chordata > Actinopteri > Perciformes > Percidae > Gymnocephalus > Gymnocephalus cernua. Next base: position 13,831,038 of record CM042445.1, read on the forward strand.
TATGTTACCGCATCTGAAGTATCATGTTGGAAATATTGGACTAACACTGCACATTAGTAATTGAAATAATGGCTGCAGTAAACAAACTAATCAAATGTAGCCTATTTAATTTGTAATCTGAGCTCTTTCATCAATGTCAGAACTTGCATTTCTATTAAGGATATGAATTTAGAAACATGGCCAAATATAAATGTGATATAAACTAAGTGATATAGGCTATTGTAAGGACCTTAAATGTAAAATAGCATATAGGGCTGAGTTGTAACTTCAGTGTAACTCTTAAAAGAAGTAATGCTATATAGGTTAAGTGCAGCCTGTGTGTTGCACTACTTGGAGTTGCTGGATGATTCGTTCTAAATTCTTCTATCATAGGCGTAATTATTTGAATGGAATTTTTGAATTCCCACGCAGACAAGCCTACAGTTCCTATAACCTACTAAAAGAAATCACACTCTGGGTTTAGTTAATCTTTTTCATGCCAGAGGCCACTTAGTATCAGCGTTCCCATTTGATTAGGTTTTGCTTTTTATACCTATATTAATGCAAAATACATATGTCTGTCTTGTAGAAGCAAAGGTAACAGTGGAGCCAATTACATCTAAAATGGAAACAGCAATGCTTATAATTTCCTGATGTAGCCTAATTGTAGTTAATTAAATGAAACTCTAATCTATAATTTGGCTTGTTTCCCCTGAATACCCCAGGGACCCTGGTTGAGGGCCACTGCTCCAGCATTTGTATTGTGTTTTTTTCTTTGCATTGACATTTTGCTCGAAATGGCACTCAAGCTAGGTAGGTAGCATGAAGCAAAAGTACACCTGCAGCAAATCAATTACTTGATAGTGCATTTCCGGGGTAGAGAGGGGGGGGTCTTCGCTGATTGGCTGAGGGTCTGAGTAGTTTACTTAGGTGGATGCGTTCCCGCCACCGCCCCTTTTTCACTGCGCAAAGACTGAGATAGATGTCTGCAGACTTCTCAATAAATACACGTGACGCCGATTGAACACCTCAAGGTAAGCCACCGCTAAGGAATAGTGTAAAAATATGAGCTGGCAAAATCAACTGTGCCGAAAATGTACATAGGAAAAGGGCATTTAACGAGTTACGGTAGCTAGCTAGCTAGCAAGGTCCAACAGATGCTGGCAAGCACGGCAACAAGTCGGACATGTTGCTGGCAGAACTTCATAGGACATAATCGTGTTTTAACGTGACATAACGGCCAGCTTTATCCAACGTTAAGCTAGCCAAATGCATAATTGATGTACTAGCAAGCGCAGACCCACATTTCGGTGCCAGCTAGCATGTTAAAACACTAGCTGTACTGAGAGTTGAACAACGCCGCAGTCTTGATTCTCCCGCGGTCTTGATTCTCCACTGGCTGTGTTAATAACTGCTTGCTTTTGGCCAATTGTCCGAACCGCGTTTGACTAAACCACACCGCATGCTGGTCTAATTTTAATAAAGACTTGCACGGACGTGCAGTTTCACAAAGTTACGATTAAACGCAATAAACAAAATGTTGGCCATTTAGCGTTTGCTATAGGCCACGTTGGTTTGGGGTTATTTACTCAGTAATTTGGATTTAGCATGAACCCAGTATCAGTCGCAGTTGTTCTCGTTGCGTAGATTGCCCGCAGTAGCACAGGTGTCACCGATTAATCAATTAAGCAAGGCAAATCCTAACTCTCCCCCTTTATCCACCTTACGTTGTAGTTCGCCTAATTAGAAACGCCTTACCTTAGTTGGTTTCAATCGTCGCAGTTAACGTTTTTAACATAGCAATGGGGTTAATTCGGACCATATATGAAGATAACATGCATTTATTGAGCAATGTAGCAGGTGTACTTTTTTTAGTACTATTATGCTATTGCTGCTGGTAATCATTTTCAATAGGCTACTGCAGAACTCGCTTCATCAATTCCTGAATTGAAACTACATTAGCAGAATATGTGTTTAGCTGTGAATTTATTCTTAATGTGTACACACAATGGCCATGTTGTGACAGTGTATCCCATGGGTTTTTCATTCAGGATATGGAACGTATTTTGCTATGTGATGTTTTGACATTGACAGTAATCATAATTAACTACAGATGTCATGGTGATTGATACTGTTGCTCATATGTCCACTTGTAAATGGTCAATAAGGATGTTTTTGGGTTTATTCAACTCCAGGCAAAGGAACAGGGTATTGTTCATTGTAGTTTTTGTGCTCAAGGGCTTTTGAGGAAAAGTCTTCGACTGTAATATGTGGTATAAACAAAGGTGTATTCTTTCTACTTTGCATTTTTATGTGCTTATGATTGTAGTATCTGGTCTTGCATATTGAGCAGGTGAATGTGCTGAAGCCACAGGCATCTGAGTTACAGTTGGCAGCCTGCCGTGAGTAATCTTCAGTCATGAAAAGATTACATTGTGGAGCCAGCAGCTAAGAGCCTGACCAGTTAATTTACCACAAGGTTGCCAACACACAGGATATCTGTGGTCCTGTGGGCATAAGGGGAGTGCCCAGCAAAAGAAAATGTTGACAGTGCTTTTTTCCCCAAATCACCTGAACAAATTAAGTACTTAACTTAAGTAATACAAATACCACAAGTCTTTGTATGCATATAATACAAAAATATTTTTTATAAGAAATTGCCTAAATCAGGTTCCATTTTATTTTGTGTGTTTGTAGTTTTAAGAGCACACTTAAGTAGTGATGTTATGGAATTTTGCTATAATATGCGTATTTTCGAGCGCACAGGAGATCTTAATTCAAATTAAGTGTCATTGCAGATCTCACAAGTCCATCTTTAGTATAGGTAGTACTCAGATGCCCACGTTTTTTATTTGTATATACACTAGTTGCTGTTTTTAGGCCTTTTTCCTCTTCAGTTTCTATGCATCTTTCACAATTTCAGCAGCCTCTGTGCTACTGAGTGACAAGAGATAAGAGCAGTTGTCTTTATGTATTATTGAGCCCCCACGTTTTTCTTTCTAAATAAAGGCTGCTGACAGAGTAACTGTGACTAAAATGCAGGACAGTGAGTGAACTTCCAAAGGCCACATCACTGGTTTGTACAGAAATGTGTGCTGTTATCAGAACTGGGTTAGTATACAGTAGGGCTGTTGGAACGAATTCCGAAGTCAAATATAATTTGAATGGTAAAAAATCAATACTTTTCGAAAGCTGAAATTACTATTCAAATGTGCATTTTTTTTATTTTTTTTTATAAATGTTTTGGCTAACGTTAGCGACTCTCCCTCTTCTCACCTGAGCCTACCTGCATGTGAAAACAAAATGCTTTTATAATGTCACGTCTGAACAATAAGTTAGTGGGAGTGAGAAACACAAGACATTGAGATGTCTTAGATCATGGAGCTAACATTACGTACCGAGTAATGTTAATAACATTACAGTGGGAGTGACTGGCTGCGGCTGGAAATCGAAAGAAGGATGGGAAATAGTTTTAACGTGACTTCATGGAGACAGCTTAAATTTGTTAGCTGCCCTACAGCTGTCAGTTTGCTTCGACTTCATATATTACCTTCTAATAGCTGTATTCACAGTAACGAGACAATCTGCATGAAACGGGTTGCTTATAAATCACTAAAATAATAGTGACGGCACCGTTTGGCTTAGTTATCAATGCCGTTAGCATGGTGGCTAACACTATTGTTACTGGCGTTACGACAATTTTTTTCGGCTGTGCTTTCAAAAATGATGTCATTGTGCTAACCAAGCACGTTAGCTTTTACAACAGAGCCGCTTCAATACACTTGTCAATGTTTAATTACAGAGTTTTCTGTTTTTTGTGATGGTCGCTGTTTAAAAGTGCTCGTGGTGAAAAGTGAATGTAAAAGTGGCGTCCAAGAAACGCAACGCGCCATGGTGTAGATCCCCTTCAAGGCCAGGCTAATGTTGGAAGTCCCTCTAGTGGACAGAATGTGTTACGACACGCTGATAGTGGCATTGACGATGCATGAGCCTGAGTAGTGTAGTAAATATTAACAGAATTATTATTATTATAATTAATTTAATTAATTATTTATTTAAATATTTTCGCCCTTTGTCCTTAAATGTCCATCCCATCCATCCCCCTTTTTTCTCTTCACGGCCTCTCCCTCTACTCCCCTCTGCAGAGCATCTAGTCTGGGCTCTGTGGATGCTGCACAGGACTGTTTTTATTTGGTCCTCATTGTCTGTTGGCCACAGGGTGGCCCTCCCTCTGCATGTGTGTGGGTTATTACTGGAGGCCAGCAATGCAGTGTCACTGCATCACAGTAGCTTTTATAGATAACCACATCTCATGCTCTTGTATAGGTGTTATGTGGTGAGTGTTGATGTGTTTGTTTGGCTGTATTGGTGTGTAGGCCTATGATGTGAGAAGCAGAGGTAGTTAAATAAACCTTGTGGTGTCTAAACATTCCAGACATTTCTTTTTCATTTTAAATGATTGGATTGGAGCTCAAAGCAACTGCATTGTAATCTCTAAACCCTAATGTTAGTGTTTTGTCAAAGTAAGGTTAATAGTCTTAAGAGTTCCAGTAAATAGCTGAGTCACTTAACAGACTGAAATGTCACCTCAGCGACGAACCCAGTGCCAAATGATCACAAATGTCTCTTATTAGTTTTAGCCTCTCTGACTTAAAGTTGTCATTTGTATATAATATGTATGGTTTATCTTGCTTTTTCAGCTATCATGGCAGGTAATTCTGTAGCACTGGCATCAGCTTCTAAAAGTAAGCCCAAGTTTAGCATCACACTGTCACCTTTTTGTTGTATAATATATGGCCCGTGCACCTATTAATATTATAGCAACAAGGCCAGTATTTGAAAATGTACTTACCCTAAATTGTCAGAATCAATACATTTGGCATTGGTTATTTGATATTAAGTAGCATCAAAGTACCACAGTGAGTTATCACTTATTCTCAACGATCAACTTCTTATTCTTTTCCTACAGATCGATACAAGATTGATACAAGATTGATACAAGCAAAATATAATAAAATTGGCAACAAAATGCAAAACCTATGCTCATGGATTTCCATATAATATTTACAGGATACAAAGATCCAAATGTATCCATAAATATAAATGGCAATCATAGCAATTCCTTGATTTTTATCTGCCACCACTTTCCATGCTGAAATAGTACCAGCTCCAGCACCATGTATTCTTGTCACTGATATGAATTATATCAATATGTGTTAATCTATTAATCTTTTGTGTGTGTGTGTGTGTGTGTGTGAGTGAGTTTCAGTGTAAAGCTAGCATTTTCTTGGCAGCAGTGATGCCAGTTAGAATACGTTTATTTGAACATTGGTAATAAGGAGGTAGCCTATCATTTAAGAGTAGCACAGTGGGGGCATGGCACAACTGCATCCAATACATTAGATAAAGCAGCACAAACCTTACTCCAAAAAATCCTCACATCCTTGCATTCCTAATACGCAAGCATTTAAATACCTGTAAGACCATCTGAGCACATAGTGCAGTTTAGCGATGATAACTGTGACTAACAGTATATTGAACAGTTGCAAGAATAATCAATACATATGAGCATAACTTTCTCAGTTTTTGTTAGTAAATTAAAGAAAATAGTGATAGAGCAGGAAGCTATAGAGAATATTTTTTCACAAGCAATGAGATTACTTTTTTTTTTACATGGTTCACAGCATAAAAAAACCCGTTGTAACTAACTGAATTTGATTTCAGTCGGACTCCATGGTATTTGTTTTTTTTCTACCAACGTGGTATTATTTCTTTCTTCAAAAGTGTTGGTGAGAAATCGTGCCCTTTGCCTTTTGGAGGCAGGCTGACAATTATAATTCACTTTTTAGTATTATTCTGAGTGGCTCTGATGTAAGGGAGCTGCATTAACTACCCTGCTCTGCACCCTACTCACTGTAGCATTGCACCTTCAGGACAAATTGTATTAAAGTATTAAGAGTGCTTCTATGTTGACATTTTTGCTGATCTTTAAATGTTAATCTGTGAACAAAGCTGATTTTCTACTTTGAATACAAAGATACATTGTAACACTAAGTGTTTTGAGGTGTGGCCAGGTAGCAACGTCTAAGACAGGAGTCGTCCTGCTATCAAGTGATGTAATTTACATGCTCAACCATGTTCTCTTGTCCTCATAATTAAGATGATTCAAAGTTGGCTACAGAATTCAACTGACCAGGTGCAATTCAAATCATAGTAAAGCTTTCACTGCACATGAAGGACAGCTACATTAAAAAAAAAAAATGCTTAGACCTAAGCATAACTTCACCACAGTTAATTGTAGTACAGTTTTTGCTCCACAGTACTACCATCACACTACACCTTGATTTTCTTATCAAGGTACAAGTAGTCTGGATCATTTTAGAGCATTGTATGTTGTAGCATTTTCCTTCGCACACTTCAGTGTGTGGGTAGACTGGTTAGTGGTCACATCTATGTTTTCTGATGGAATATTTTCAACTGTTACTTGTGGGCTTTTAGTTTTCAAGGACAGGCTGTGCATGTCAGTGTGTGCACTCTGGAGTTCTTCACTCTGCAGCTTGTCACGCATACTTGGTCAATTTAATCCTCTGAGGAGCTAGTAGCAGAGATTCGTGCCTCCTCACTTTAAGTGCTCAGTGTCACATCAGTACATGCTGATCTCACTGTTGGCTTCAAGTTCAAGAAGTTCTACAGTTACTCAGATCTGTAAATGGACCGAATTGCCCAATTGTTTATGTATGACAAAATCTCAAAGTCCTACTGCGTTCCCCCTCATCAATCTAGTGTTTGTAAAAAATATGCAATAATAGTTTTATCTAGTGTTTTGAGCTCATAAAAGCTCTTAAAGAAATTGACTATATGGTATGTTTTATATAATCACTGAAATTGACAGACTGGCTGAAGAAAACAGATGCGTAATCAAATAAACCATTGTATGCCACCTTGCTGGCAATGCATTAAGTATGGGCTGCAGTATTAGGGCAATTTTTATTATCAATGAATCTTATTTTTATAATTAAGCAGTTCATCGTTTAGTCTATAAAATCACACAAAATTGTGAATAACGCTTGTCACAGTTTCTCAGAACCCATTGTGACATCATGTGCCTTAATTTGTCCTACTTACAGTGGCTGAACAGTAGGGGTGTCACGATTCTCCAAATCCTCGATTCAACTACATTTTCGCCATTTTTAGACTAGATTTGTATGTAATGCAATATCTGACCTTTGTATAATGTACCACATTACATTGTCAAATTTAAATCATGTATTAACAACATAATGTAAGAATAACATATCTTTAGTCAATTGGAAGTAAAAAAGAAAAAAAAAAAGTTTACCGACAATCCTGAGGGCAGACGCTTCGCTCCACATGGAGTTTGGTGTTAAAGCCCCCAACGTCGTCTTCCAGGCTCCTCTGCCTGGAAGGCACTAGGATTAGGCAATGGTTATGGTTGAAGACGACGGTTGCAGCACTGCCTTAAAGGCTTAGTTGGGGGCTTAAAACGCCATTGAGCCTGCACAGGAGCTGAGCAGACGGATAGCAAAGAAGGCGACTTGGTGGACCACAGTCCATTAACTTGTTGCTCTCTAATATAACCAACAAAAGTTGCTCTGTTTAGGCTACAAAACTTGCATGCAGGCTGAAATTTAACCGTGCAGTTTTGTTGGGATAAAGCTATAAGCAGAAGGAATATCTGCTAGCTGCTAGGCTAATGTGCAATGGTAACCACACAGAATATGGTACACGCACATAGCAGAGCTTGCAAACTGGCTTTTTTGTGATTTTATACACACTGGAAATCAAAAATACTTTCATACACTTCATTCAAAGAGGAGGGGGCTCAAGTTCTGTCAATGGGTCTTCAGCATCAGAAGTTATCTTTTGACTGGCTGTAGCTACATTACAGGAGGTTGACTGACTCGCAGCACTTAAACACGTGTTTTTTTTTTTTTTCTGCTTGGCAAGCTGACCGGACTTGACATGGGGGCGTGGCAGTATCGATGATTCCATTTTTTAATTCGATATTCAAGATTGTGACTTAATTTCGATAAATTTCGATTTAAAATCAAAATCTTGACACCCTTACTGAACAGGGTACAGGCACATACTGTTAGCAGGTTGTGATTGATTCCATACCAGTTGAATTCCAGCTGTACTTCAGTCAAGTGTTTGATCAGCTGTGAAATCTTGCGTCTAAACACCCACTCAGTGACTTTTCCATGTAATTAATTAGCACAATCAGTGATCTGCTAAACAGGGCCAGCACCTCCAGCTTTAGAGGTTGAAGCATGATACATGGCTAAGGCACAAAACATAGTATAGTATAGGAACTGTCAAAGTATTTGAATGAACCACTTGCATGTAAAGGAATGACAAAGCTTTGTCATTAGTTTGGAATGCCGCTTATGGTTTTTGCATATTGTCATAGTGACAATATAGTTAACTTCAGCTTGTGTGTGAAGTCAAAATTGTTCACTATATTTAAATTGGGAATCTCTGTATTCTCTTCATAGTAACGCTGCTTTGCAGAGGTTTTCTCCCCATTGTGAGAATGCTGTGGGATCTGAGAGTACCGATAACTAAACACGCTACGCGTTAATGAGTCCTAAACGGCAGCCTGCTCAGTGGGGTAAAATTGTGGAGGTGGATGGGTTTATCTTAGCAATGATGAGAAAACAAAAAAAGAACCTTGTGGTCTTTATCTGGGGATAGTTTCTGACGAAAACTGTGAGGCAAGGCCTCTAGGGAAACGAGATGCTCTGCACTCAAATGACTACTAAGAGGAAGCTGCTGGCTGCACACAGTGAAAGCCTGACTGGAATTTTTGGGGAGATGCGTCTTGCCAAGCTTTCTCTTCCAAGTGTTTATCTAATGAAATATTTCTGCCTTGTGGCACTATCTCAAGCGGGACAATAGCCAATGTTTGTGCTTTGTACTTAAAATAAAAGGTAAAACATGAAATGGGGATTGAAGTAATTTTCTTTAACACAATATGTTCTCCTGTGGCCTGCTTTTCTCCTGTTATGCATGTGGGGAGTCTGCTAGTGTCTTAGAATTTAGATTTTTGGCATATGAAAAACTTTACTTAGGTTTCTGTCTTTGTGCCCTTTTTTGCCATGTTAACAAAACTGCAAAAAAAAATATTTAACCAGTTTGTATATTTTGCAGTCACCAACTAGTGTTATAATTTAAGACATACACTACCGGTCAAAAGTTTGGGGTCACTTAGACATTTCCATTCCACTCCATTACAGACGGAATCCCAGCTGAGATCAGTTATATTGTTTTTTGTTTTTTTTTAAATCAGGGCAGCAGTTTTCAGATTACATGTGTTTACATAATTGCAAAAGGGTTCTCAACTGTTGTAGAAAGAAATGGCTGATCTTTAATGCAATATCTACATTGCCCATTATCCGCAACCATTCATCCAATGTTCCAAAGGCACATTCTGTTTACTAATCTGATTATAATTTTAGGCTAACTGAAAAAAACATTGGAGAACATTTTGCAATTATGTAAGCACATTATGTAATCTTGAAAACTGCTACCCTAGTTAAAAAAGCAATGCAACAGATTTCAGCTGCTAATCTGTCTATGAGTGGAATGGAAATTTCTAAGTGACCCCAAACTTTTGACCTGTAGGCCTAGTGTATAACAGATGGAAAGAGCAGCAGTAAGATTAAGTTGACCTGCAATGTTAAAGCCCCCATCCTTACGTGAATGGAATGCTTGCAGTGTATGGTTTTGATGTTGACTGTACTAACCTCAATTAGTATTGCTTTAATCAGTTGAAGTTGAAACCCGATGAGCAAACTCTCATTTGACATAAAGGCTGATTAATATTCTAATGTTGTAATTGCTTAAATCAAATATTTTGATTAATGCAATCAGGCAAAACCCTTGTGTATTGACCAAATCTTTCTTTTAGTTTTTGGGTATGGCAATAATTGAGTATTATCTTTTTGGATCATATCATGTCTGTTGTTTTTAGTCTGTAAGGCATAACAATGTAACTCAGTTAATTGCATTGTTTTGAACTGTGAAACCATATTTAGATATTATTTTTTTTTTATATTGGTGCTGTCTGGAGTAGAGTAAGAGTATAAGAGGGATGATATTGATAAAAATCCTTCATTGCGATTTTCTATCACAATGTTGATATACAGGGTGATATAGTAGATTTTCTGGCAAAATGGAAACGTAAAAGTTGTGTTTTTACCTTGATGTGTTAGGAGGTTTGCGTGTTGATGCAATTAGCACTTGTAGTCTGCAGCTGTCCATCTAATGTAACTAGTTTACTAGTTTATCTCTTTACATGTGCTGCAAATATGCTGAACATTTTCCATAACAGGTAACAGTGCGGTTCGGGCAGCATATTTCTGTCCAAAACCCATCCGAGTCCAGACATGGTATTTTTTTGTCTAAACCAACCCGAGCCCGACAGTTAATGTAAGCTGAAACACTGATTTGGTGTTACATCAGTATTTAGCACCTGAAATAGCCAGTGCCATGTAGGCTAAACAACAAACCTCACTGAAAAGTAGTAGCACAACACAGACAGTAGGTCTGTCAATTTTATTCAGACGTCAGTCTCTGTAAGTATTGACTGTAAAGTCATGTGCAATGGTGTCATGAGGTGGGATACTGCTGCAACTGAATGTTACATCAAGTAAGCAAACACCAAAAAATACGCAGAGCGGAGCCAGACCCTGACCTCACGACAGCTGCAGCTGCAATGGGGAATTAAACTCACGTTGGAAAGCTTGCTAGCAACTTTATTGTATGTTAACGTTGTTAATTGTTAGCTTTTTTATGTTATTAATATTACCGGTTAGCAAATATTAGCCTGTTTAATGTTAACGGTAACATTACAGTTAACAGCCAACAAGTCAGCAGCCGACGTTAGCATTCACAATGAGTGAGCTGACGATAACGTTACGTTTAAAGTAGGGCTGTCAGTTTAACGCGTTATTAACGGCGTTAACGCAAACCCATTTTAATGCCGATAATTTTTTTTAACGCACGAGTAACGCATAGAGAGAGCAACGGGATCTGTTAGTCCACTTCTTTAACTGTCTATGGCCACGCCAGGTCCCGCCCTACGAAGCAGCTGATTGGTTTGGTTTAGGCATTTCACCGCGAGTGGTGAGGATAGTGGATTGGTCAGGGGATAGGACCTGAACAAATGGAGTTACGTTACCTTCGACGCCTGGCCAATAGTAGTGATTTAAGGGCGGGTCTTGTAATTTCGCAGACCGCAAACAAAACAGACACAAGCCTCGGCCGGTTTTAGCTTGCTAGCCGCGTAGCTTGTAGGCTCGTGACAGCGATTATCTTCAGAGCGAGCAAGTAGTGACTCTACAGTCAGTGAGAGAAACAAAGTGTCTCCTCTGTTCTTTCTGACCACGGTGGGAAACCTGGAGCAGGAAAACCCTCTCCTTGATTTTACGTTGGTTATGAAAGAGAACGAGAACCAGGAAATGAGTCACGGGAAACCAGTTGCTATGAGCCCATAGACAGTAGGACCAGCCACGCTCGCCTCAGGCATGAGGCGATACTACCTGCAGTACTATCTGCAGGACTATCTGCAGTACTATCTGCAATGGAAAATCGAGGTAACAGCGTTACATTATGTGACAGATTATTAGATCCAAGTATGAATGTTAGTGTGAAATTGAACATAACGTATATGACAATGTTGTTTTCAATAAAAAAAACAGTCCCAAAGCAAGCCAATCTACTTTTCCATGCTGATAAGAGAATTAAAATGAGAAAATATAATGGGACAAAAAGAAATCAAGGGACATTTAGAATAGATAAAAATGTGCGATTAATTGCGATTAATAGCGAGTTAACTATGACATTAATGCGATTAAATATTTGAATCGCTTGACAGCACTAGTATCTTTTGGTATGCATTTCAGAAAAAAATGGTTAGGATTCAGGTGTAATTGCAAATAGTGATTAATCATGATTAATCCACTGAAAATTCTGATTAATTTGATTAAAAATTTTAATCATTTGACAGCCCTAGTTTAAAGTCAAAACTCTGCAACAGCTCAAATCATATCACTGAAGTTACCACTCAATATTACTTTCTTACTTTTCTTCATCACCATATAAGGCTGCAAAGAGAACTCTCTATTGCATTTTGTCCTTGGCAACTTGCTGCGCCCCTTCCTCTGACATGATGCTTCCTGTCTAGCAGCTCCTCCAACTTTAAGAAACACCAACTTGGCCCTTTCTAGCTTTTGTTGGGCCCTATACAAAAACTTGCTTTGCATAGGGCCCCCCAAAAGGGCCAACTTCTTTTTAAGGACAGCACTGTTGTTGCCAACTTGTCCTTTTTGTGGTTTGATTGATTCACTTCTAGTTTCTAATCTTTTCAGATGAATTTAAATATAAAGGTTGATGATTGATCATATAATCATTTTCATGATTTATTTGTTAAAGGCCACTTTAAATTATTCTAATTATATTGTAGAAAAACTAAGTTTTTAAATTCGGGGTGGTGCACATTTATTTCTAGACCGCTTAAGTTTTTTCGGATGGTTCCAGGAGAATGGTGACAGAAGTTGAGGCTTGGATTCGGATTACTTGGCATGGTGCTTTAAGTTCAAATAAAAATGTTGGACCTACTGTCGGTGTTGGGCTACTTGTATCACACTATAAACAGTAAACATCACTACAAAGATATACTCTTTGGCTAAATGTCCTTGGAGATTGAGACTGTCAACCTCTTACAGTCCTTGAACAATTGACTGTCCTTGTCCAGACTCTGTAAATGATCGTCACACGTGTTATCGTTTCATCTAGTGAATGAAATGGATGTTGTATTGGGAACTTATTGTCAAATGTAGTTATATCATTGCCCTGAACACAGAAAGTCAGTCAGTAAGCACTGTTATTACAAAGCAGCAAGCAAGGGGTGCTGCTTTAGTGTATTTTCATATGTGCACTGAGGAATCTGTGCCTTATGCTATTTTATAAATGGCTTCTGATCTGCCACATATTGGCATACTGGAGTGAGCATATTGTCAGTTACCTAGGATGTTACTCAGATGGGAATGCACTTTTAAGTAGATGTTTTGCATCTGCCTTTCAGTCTACAAATTATCTTGATTCAAACTTTAAAGTTCCATAACAACAATAACAATTTAGTTAGTTTTTGTACAATTTAGTGCGAATTAGTACTGGCCAATATGGACAAACTGAAATACCACAAATTGTTTTTACCAAATCCCTATATTGATATTGCAACAATATTATAGAGTTGACTATTAGTGCTTTCATGAAATATTTACACAGTGAGAGTTCTAAAAAAAAATAATCAAATGTTAATATAACGACTAAGTAGTAAAGGCAAGTAGAACTGCGAGAACACGTAAGTTCAGAAAATTGCATCGCTTAACTGTAATGCAGCCGCAAAAAACAGGAAAAGACGACAGATATGCCATATTAGATATTACAATATCCAAAATCTAAGACAATATCTAGTCTCATATCTAGGGCTGTGACGGTATAGATTTTTTTTTTTTACCGTGGTGAAGAAGCGAAGTGTTCCTGCAATATTTCAGTTAACTGCAACCCCCTGTTAAGAGTAGCACAAGTTAGAGCGAGAATGGCAGGGTGCCTTAAGTGAGTGACGTCAGTGGCTGTGTGGGTCTCAAGGAGAGCGAGCGCTGAGAGTAGCCTATGAGTGTTGCTGTGAGGAAAAGCGAGGTAAAAAGAGGTAGCAAAGACGATGTAAAGTGAGCTAAAAGTGAGCAATAAAACAAGCTTCTCAAAACACTGTGGCTTTATATGTTGTCAGTACTGCTGGTAAAGTGAAGGGTATTACCCCTGGAAAAAGCATCTGCTTAAACCGTACAACATATGTTGCAGCACAATGTTTCCATTTCAGCTCAATGTGAGAGTCTACTACAGTTTGCTGTCATTTACGGTCGTGCTGCTTTCTCTCCTCTTGATTTAACACAGTTCAGAAAGCTCTGTCAAAGTTTAAAAAAATAAGTTTGCCGAGGGTAGACACTCGCAGCACAGTAGGCTAGCAGCTGAGCAGAGAGGGTGACTCGGCAGTACGTAAACTTGTTTCTCTCTCTACCAATATAAGCTGCTCTGTTTTAGGCTACAAAAACGTCCATGCAGGCTGAAATTCAACCGCACTGTTTTGTCAGGATTAAGCAATAAGCAGAAGGAAATTCCGCTAGCTGCTAAGCTAAAGTGTAGTGGTAAACAGTGCAGCGGTAAGAAATGTCCTTCCCTTCCCAACCACGTATTAAAAATAAAGGTTACCTGTAGATATCACAAGTACTCAAACCTAGAAATAATTCATAATATCGGACACATAATCGGACACAAAATATAATATAAAATATATTTAATGGACTGTCCATCCTCTTGTGCAAAGCTGAAGTGACGAGCAACAAGTTTTTGTCCTCCATAATCTCTTGAATATTGGATAGACAGCCAGTGATAACACTAATTATTGTTATCATTATCCTTCATATCACACGGCATATGCACTTTTGTCACTTTAACAAACAAGAAATATAATAAAATAAATGAGAAAAAAAATGCGGTGATGTCATCATTGCGGTTGTGTCACATCACCGCCAGTATTGCGGTGGTGCGGTTATCGTCACTGTCCTACTCTAATCGCGATATTGATATATTGCCCAGCCTTAGTGTGAAAGTAAAATAATAAACAAACTTATCAGCAACATATGATGATCCACTCAAACATTTTCTTTACAATTCTGATTATCGGCAATGCGCTCTGGCAAAAATATGTTCTCCCTACTGACATGCTTTCTTCTGTGCACAGAGATACTGATGTGCTCTCAGAGCAGATCTAAATATCCAGATAAATTTACTGTTATGTACATGTCATTTTTAGTCAAGCTTTCAGTGAACTCAGATCACACACACTCACAGTACACTTCCAGTTTTTCACACTTGGATAAGCTGAGGTCATAATTATTTTCTAATCGAATAAGAGTGCAGATCGGATCTACAGCTGTTTGATCTGTCTGACACCGAGCTGTTTGTCAGTTTGCGTGCATTTATGTACATCATGATTTGCAGCACAGCCAATCGTGTCAACTGGTGGCGACAGCTGAGATGTGGCAGTGTTGTAACACAATTAACAGAGAAAAGCAAATGAAAAAGAAACTGCATGTTCAAAGGGTTCCTCTTCAATCATGACCGCTGTAGTGACTTCATTTAGTGAAGATTGTCATGAGTATTGTAAAAATATAAATACAAAAATTTGTACGAAAGTCTTTCACTGAATGTGTTAAGGGAGAAAAAGGAAAGGGGATGGAGGATATGTGAAATCTCCAGTATACAGTACATATATTTGACGTGCATGTAGGCTACTTGTATGGACCACACTATGAGAGCACATAACGGTATAATTTGGATGGTAGAGAGATTCACAAAAAATGTGCAAGCAAGATGGCATGAATAATTTAATCTTTTCTGGCTTATGAAATAATAGGAATGTTTTTAATTCATAAATTAAACATCTATGTCTGAGTATGGTGAAACACTAAAAATGGCACATTGGTTTGTGATGCTCTCCATTAAGACGTAGTGATCAGGTTTAAACCTTTCAACTATACAGTTGCAATGCATCACTTGAGTAGAGAAAATAAACTTGCATTTGAGCATGTCAAGTTGACATTTTCACTAGATGCAACTAGGGATGTAACGAGAACCGATACTTCGGTACCAACTGGAAACATGCCACCGTAGGTACCGGAGGATGCAATCCTTCCGGACCTGACGGGGGCAGTACATACGCCTAACGTTAAAAATGTTCTAGACTGCCGCTAAATGCTGAAGAAGAGCACCGACCAGCACGGCAAAACGGTGAATAGCCCCTCATCTCCCTGTACGGCTTGACCACATTCAGCATCTGGCTTTACAGTACATCTACGGCGGCGGCTTTCACGACTTCACCTGGAACTCCCAAACCGCAAGTGAGTCTATTTCTCTCTGCCGTTGTCTATCACAACCTAACGTGATCTCTGATGGCGCTTGTTTTAATGGACCTGGCAGAGAGAAACAGACGTTAACTAAACATGCTTGCTGTCTGGGAGTCCCAGGTGAACTCGTGAAATTGGTACCGGCTGTGTGGTGATACCAGGCTTCAGTTTTTTTTAAATCAAGCTCTCCTTGCCCCCTCTACTCCACTCCATAACAGAAAGTTGAAACTGAAAGAAAAAACTGAAAGAAGAGTGACATGGCGCTTTTGGAGGAGGGGGGGCCTGAAAGTGACAAAATTATATAATTATGCTAAATATTCCACACACAAAAAATAGATAAAGCTGTTGGCTTCTTTCCTTGCATTAAAAGTTAAATTGCGGAGCAGCCGTTCCAACCAAGGTTATAATCAATAAGGAAGTGTGGGTGTGTGTATTGATACTGGGATGTCTACACAATTGTGAGTCGATTAACTTCAAAACGTTCGCCACTTTACTCAAACCAATTGTGTACAATCTTCTGAACAAGCCATACTGAGAAATACAGAAAGTTTTGTTGAGCTGATAGTCTTAATTAGCTTTGTAGCAACTCATTTGGCAGTGGCTTGAATAAAACAGACATTCATTAATATCAAAAGGTTACGCACTAGAGCTTTAAAGGCAATAGTGGATGTTTTCTTAATTTCTGTTTTATATACTCTTTCCATATGTTTTTATTTCTATTTTATAAACGATTGCCTATCCAGCCCTGCACACTGCACTTGTACCTTTCACTGTGTCCCAGCATCACCTCCACTATAGTCACTGGACTTGACTAATAACAAAATGGTAATAATAATAATCTTAAATGATTATAATATTAAACTTTAATACTTTCCATGCTGTATTTACATAAAGACTAACAAAATAAGACAAACCAAATAAATACAGTTTAAGACCTATATTAATGAGTTTAGAAAGTCATTATAATATAGATAATAAATGCCTTAACTATTCCCTCTTACACCTGCTTTGATCTAATGCACACATATTAGGCTATTGCCAAACGTGCACCTGTCATGTCTCTGCTGCTGGCTCATCAATGCTCTCGCTAACGGTGGCATTAACCTTGGCCTTTCCACTACGGAAGGTTGGTAATTTTGCTGCATCTTGTTCTAACTATACTTTCTCGACTTCTCAGTACCGCCCTTTTCTTTTTCATCTTCACCACTTTTTTTTCTTTTCGAAATTTTTGGTTTTCTCTGTGATCATAACTTCAGGGAAGTAAATTTCCCAGTCGAGGATCAGGCTGAGCCAATCAGATTTAACAAAAGATGGGAGCGGCCCAAATTGAAATATGCAATTTTCAAATATTTGAATTATTCGAGTAATCGTTTAAGCCCTAGTCTAGACCCTGAATAAAGGAAGACTTCACTTTGTCAGTTATATTCATAGGGAAAAATGATATTCAGATCAATACGGTATTTAGAAAAGGGACACTAAATTCTCAGATTTCTGTGCTGTATTATTTTTACAAAACTTAGCAGCCTCAAAGTTGCTATAGTCTGTGTAGATCTTTAATGTAACTTTAATTTACAGTGAAAGAGGAGGGGGCTCAAGTTATGTCAATGTGTCTCCAGCATCTGCAGTTGCCATGCTATCTTTTGACTGGCTCCAGCTAAGTTACAGGAGGTTGACTGACTCGCAGCACTTCAACGTACCAGACGTGACATGGGGGTGTGGCAGTATCAACGATTCCATTTTTTTTTTTTTTTTTTTTTTTTGATATTCAAGATTGTGACTTAATTTCGATAAATTTCGATTTAAAATCGAAATTGTGACACCCTTAAACATTATTATGTCCTGCCTTTTTGTTTTGCCTGCATTGTCATGGATACATGCAGCCACTTTTGGGTCCATGCAAACCTGGCCCCACTTGCTCATACATTTTCCTGCTGGTCCGGTAACGCTAAGTTGTAAAGCAAGTGGTTTACCTTCCCGGGTTCACACAGGAGGCGGAAGCGCTTCAGCTGCATGGCCGGCTCGTAATTTGCAGTGATAGTTTGGGCAAGAAAACACAGATCTATTTTAAAGTAAGTGTGTGTGTGTGTGTGGGGGGGGCGTTACTAGAAATAGCCTAGTATCACTACTGTTTGTGATTTGTATTTACCAGATTTTTGAAACTTGTGAATCGCTTGTTGACAGGTGCTGAGAAATTTGCTTCTGGTGTGGACAGACAGGCTGTTGCTCGCGCGTGAATTGATATCCTGTGTGAACCTGGCATTATAGCTTACCGTATCAGCAAAAGTTTTTTTTCAAAGATGTAAATTATTAATGTATATTGTGTAATATAATTCCCAGTTTGGCTGGTATACTTGTATGCCAGATCACATGGTGTGGCACCTTAAGTTCAGAGGTGAAAAAACTTTGAAATGATAAAACCGTAAAAACAAAAAAAAGATGTATTGCTTAGATCCAGGTTGCTCAGCAATACAGTTCACTCACAACTTAAAACAGCATGGATGTTACTAACTGAGAATGAATTGCACTATATTTAAACTAACCCTCATTATGGGGCCGGCTACTCTTCTCAAAACACATGTAGGCCTATACCTCATGTTCATTTCTTATTTGACGCCAATAAACACATCCTTTTCAGTTTTTCTAAAGATTGCAAATAGTTATGAGGTTGAATCATGTTTTGACTGGAGTAAGGGTGCTCCGATCAGGATTTTTGGGGCCGATCACCGATTGCTGGAAGACGTATCGGCCGATACCGATCACTTTTATGAACTGAAAATTACGCCATTACATAAGTCACACATGTTTAGAGAATGTATCAGTAACTGTTTGGCTTTCTGTCCTAGCTCAAAATCTAAAAAATGTCCTTTCAATCACTGCAGACATTTCTTCAGCACACACAGTCAGTCAGTCACACACACACACACACACACGGGGATTGTTTGAGCGGCGCCGGAGCTGCTAGCTACACGACTCCGCTCTGCCTTAGCGTTAGCTAACTGAAAACTCCTCGTAATCCTTTCTGTGACTAACCTTCAAATGTCTGATGAGGTTGGTGGTGTTGAAATGTCTTTGGAGCTTTCTGCCTCGTGGTATTTCCTCGGTACACACGTTGCTAATCGCTAGTGTATTGTCTTTTTCCCAGATAGCAATGAGTCGGTGGACCACCAGCGGTGCTCCAGAGGCAGTAGAAGCGTCAGAATGGCGTAATCACAAACACGTTTGCCGGAGCACCACCGGTGGCAGCCGCTTTTTAAAAGCAGTAGCGGTCTTCCTAGCGTCTTCGTTCCGCGGCCGGCCGCGGGCCAACTGCTGTTCTGCCGCCATTCAGACACCTTGTAGAACTGCCAGACCGCTGAATGTAGGGACGCCGCCATTTTGAAAATGTTCTCAGGAGTAGTGCGCTCTTAATACATCCGTGGTAGTGCGTCATCTGATCGGCCTATCTGATCGGCCTTTATGGAGACCACCGATCAAACTATTTAAAGCCATTATCGGCCGATACCGATCGGTGGCCGATCAATCGGAGCACCCTTAGACTGGAGTATGCCTTTAATTTTGTAATGCTGTGATATAGTAACTACTTTGTTAGAGCAAGTAGGCCTGTTATTTTCACAAGTTTTTGCACAGATGTGCATTTTGTTAATCAGGAGCAAAAAACCTTCATTTGTACTCTATTTTAATCAGTCTGTTATTGCTGTTGAAAATTACTAAAGGTACATCCTCAGAGAGGTCTAGTTTTATTTAATATAGACTATTTATGTTTTACATTTACATGTGCCACAGCTGTATATTTTCAAATGAGGAAAGAAACCCTGTCTATTTTATTTTGATCAGTCTGTTTTTAAAGCAACACTAGAGAACTTTTCCTGCTTCGGTCCTCCTACAGGTTGGAAGCGAAATTGTCCATTACATCACATTATGCAAGTTTGCCAGATCAGGTAGCGTGAGCTGTAGTTCAATTGAGACAACCTGTAGGGGACCGAAGCGGGAAAAGTTCTCTAGTGTTGCTTTAATAAAAGTGCTTGTGACGTCCAAGGGGGTAAGCGTGCATCTGGAAAACATACCTCCAATGGGGAGATTCTAGGCTAACAAGCCATCATCTCCCATTAGCATCCCATTGACTCCCATTCATTTTGGCGTTACTTTGGCAGTGAATAACTTTATATCTGAAGCGTTTGAAGACTTTATTTGTCCATTGTTTATTTCTTAAGAAACACAATAATGTACAAAAGGCTCCATTACCTTGTATCTCACGTTAGCAGACGTTTTTGTAAAAATAGGCTAACGATTGTGTCATAACTTTCTGTCGCATAGTAGAGAAGTTACCGTATAGTCAAGAGAAGCTCGCAGGCAGTTTCGACTTACATTAGCCGTTTAAGTTTAATTACTAATGTTAACTAGCATTTTAGTTATAGCAATAATTAGCCTGTGCCTATGTTATCTCCTTACATATATCTACGCTCTCCGTCTCTGCAAGATTCGGAATGATTTAGATTTTTCTTGGCACAGTTACCAGAAGACTAACTTTCAGACAGGTTGCTCACGTCACATCCACATCGTCAAGCTCAGTTTGAGGCTGCGCAGTAATGCTCAGCCATCACCGGAAAAGTGATTTTGCTGGTCTCCGTAGAAATATATGGCGTCGCTGTGTCCATTCTTTTACTGTCTATGGTGACATCTCACATGTGGCTTTGACTTATAACTAACACTTTTGGAAAATTCTAAGATATATATTGTGTATTGCCAATGTCATGCAGCCTAAAAATACAAATATGTTTTTTGGCTAATATCACCCAGCCCACAATAATTTCCTCTGGGTCTCACAGAGGCACTCTTTATTTCAGGTGAGCCAGGGCATAAAACCCTGAGAAACCCTTGTGTAGTGGACGAATCGGTACATTCTGTATAAATAACAGTACCTGACCCAAATATTTGATAACGAAGTAGTTGATGATGCAAAATGTTATCATTTTGAATTGTATTAACTGTGATAAATTTGGAACATTCCCATTTTAAGAAAGTATAGCCTAACAAATGTCCTTAAATTGTTTGAATGGTATTGTACACATGGTACGCTTGTCATTTTGATTGTGGGTGGTTATATTGAGTTTGCTTAGGTTTGCTATAGAGTAGCCTATATTGATCCAATTGTTTTACCTTATTGATTGAAGTTTGTTATAAGCTTTTAGATTAGTTGTCTTTTTGCCACTGTGTTGATGAACTCTGGCTCATTTCACCTTGATAATTTGTCAGTTTGTTTTTGAAGTATGAGTTTATTAAGAATTATGGGAAACTTGTAGATCATTTCACATTCATGTTTGCAGTTTAATGCTGTGTGTGTGCTAAAAACTGGATAACAAATGCAGGTCAGCGTAACATAAGCATTAGCTATATTGCTGGATGTGAGCAATCTGAGCAGACCAATTGATTTGTTCTTTCCAATTTCATTGATCATCCTTGTGCAGCACTCCCATCCTTTTTACTAATTTGCTGTTCTTCATGCTTAATTAAGCTTAGCATTAGTTCATGCAGGAAACGGCAGTCATTCGCCCGTTGATTGAATTATCATTCCTATCAGACACACACCAATCACAGCCATTCTCACATCAAGGCGGTCCTTTTAAACGTGACTCCCTCCTCACTGATTCACTCTCTGCTGCTGCTGGCACGTTTAGCCTCCACCTTCCTAGTTCAGAGTCCTAACATGACTGAAAGTTTAAAATGGTTTGCAATGTGTTTTTTTCTCAGGGGGGTTTCTGCATGGTGCTCCCTGTTTCAGCTTAGCATGCTTCTTGGCTGGTCCAGGGAGCATTATCAAGAGCAGAGCCATCGGCGCCAAGCATAACTGTATTTTTATTTGTTGCAATAAATGGTTAAATCTATGAGTGTTCCTGACTGAATTGTCAGTGTTGTTGTGGCCAGGTTTCTCTTCTCTTGACAACCCCCCTCTCCCCACCCCCACCCCCCCACCCCCCAAAAAAATCTAAATAAACATGTGACCGTCTTTGACTGTAGATTTTGTTCTTGTTGATCTAACATGAAGTACTTTTTGTGTCCACATTTTCAGACCGCAACTCCAAACTAACATGGCAGTCAGACTGTGCGATGTGGCTTCTCTGCTTAGAAGTGGTTCGTGGGCGCCTGAGCCTTGGACTGGGGTCTGTGGCACTTCTCTTTTGAATTCATTTGACCAGATAGCCTGCTTTCTGTCTAAGCACTCAGGTCATACCAATGATGTTGGCTCTCACTCATATTTTGACACTCAAACCAAATTAATCACATGTTCAATCTGGAATTCAGGCACAGTTTTGTTTAAGAAAAGCACCCAAGTTGTTAATGTATTACTGTATAGTTATGGTCTGAAACTGTTTGCTACTCTCTACTCTATCTTTGTCTCATAGAAATACTTTTTGAAATGATGGCCTTATGAACTTGAACAAATTAGTTGAGGTGATTTTCTAAGAATAATATGCATAGTGGTTTAATTACACTGATCTGCTTTCTGCATATGGTGAATTTGTTAACGAAGGGTGACTCTTCGTACATGACCTTGTTGCTGGTTGCCTTAACTGATTACCACATTTAAGGCCTATTGTCCGATGCATAGGCTATAGGCTTTGTATACTGTATCTAGTTTATTTTGCCAGATTACATGTTTCACTTCTGCTACATTTAGGCCTAACCTTGAACGATATGTTTAAACATGCCAACATTACCAACTTGAATATTGCTTAATCAATTGTTGAGCTTCTGACAGATTAATAGTCCGTCACATTATTTTCTCTGTAGAAAGCCTCTTCTGTTTGCCCAGAAACAGAAGCCGCAATCATGAATAGCTTAAGAGGGAATCATTCTACGGTCTTTTCCCCTATTTTCAACTCTCTCTCCCTCCCCCACCTGTGGTAGCACTGTAAGATCTAACATTTGGCCAGATTTATGCTAAATACACAAATCTACATAATAAAAAGCCTGCCCCAACCTGTTCTAGGGGGAAAAGTATAGATATTCACAGCTTCTACTTTTTTAAACTGTAATGGCCTGTAAGGTTAGTTCCACTATGCTACACTCAATTATGTTAATGCACGATAAAAAAAACAACCGCAAGAAGAATCTTTGTGACAGTCTTTTGACGTGTGTGTTCCCTGCACTTAGTTGGCTTTAATGATGTTTTGTTTGGAGGTTTTAACAAATTACATCTTAATTAGTCAGTAATTTAAAAAAAAATGTGGCGGTGTTCTTTAACTATTTGTTGATATTTTAATGTCTGATTTACAATTGTTTTTAACTTGATTTTTTTTTTGTCTCTTTAGCAGGTAATTGCTGCCATGGAAACACAGCTGTCCAATGGGCCAACTTGCAACAACACAAGCAACGGCCCCTCAACAATCTCAAACAACAACTGCTCCTCACCTGTAGAGTCAGGGAGCATAGAGGACAGTAAAACCAACTTGATAGTCAACTATCTGCCTCAGAACATGACCCAAGAAGAGCTGAAGAGTTTGTTTGGGAGCATCGGAGAAATTGAGTCCTGTAAACTAGTTCGAGACAAAATAACAGGTAACGCAACTGTTTTCATTTCTATGGCAGGTTAATAGCTAATAGAAAGTAATGTTTACAAAAATATTTTTTCTCACTAAAAACATTGAACCCAAAACTTCTATCAATGTGGCCCTACTAGTAATATTGTTTATGCCAAAAGCTTTTCTGTATTTCAGCAGAGGCATTTGTTTTGAAAGTCAGCCAGTGATTGTGCGTCTTATTATGGAGAATATCAGGCACTGTCTTTATATAGTAGTAGGGCTGTTGCAATTACATCAAGCTTACCACAGCTTAACGCTGTTTTTTTGTTCCTGCAAGTGTGTAACTGTCAAACATAGTTTAGTAGCCTATCAGTCTGTGTTTCAATAAGGGATGCGTTCTTGCCGAATTGAATGACGTTGAGAGCTGAGATTTTGATTACTTTTTTATGGCGGAAACCGCGACTGTTTGAATTACTTTAGAAATTTGTATGGTAGAAAATCAATACTGTGACAGCCCTACATAGTAGCAATTACAAGAGAAATTTAATGCATTTTACATTCCTTATATTTGGGCAAGTAGAAGACTAGCAAATTATTTCAGGTCGTTTTAATTGAAGGAATGTAGATGGCAGAGTTGCACACTGAAATCGCCCGTGTGACATTAGCAGGTAGATTGGGTTCTAACTGCCTGCTGTTATGATCAAGGTTACCTAGACCTTCCTCCATCTGCTTCTTATAACGCAGTCAGGCGGTCCACTCTGGTCTTTAAGGATGTATACACACAGCTGTTGCAATTGGTCCTGAAATATCCTTAACGGCCTTAGTTGAGTGACAAGATATATCAAATGAAATGAGGCTGGAGGGCAGGGGGGCCCGTATTGAGAAGCACTAAGAGGCTATTACTAATAATTATGGATTTTCTTTATTCTGAGACTACAAGGTAGTCAACTTCATTAAATTAACATGGAAGATGTGCACCTAACCACAATTGGCTTTGAAATATAAACAAAATATTAACCATTAGAGTCCTGTTTAAATCGATCTGTAATAAACTAACAGCTAGAGCATTAATTTCTTTTGCAGCAAGGCTAAGGCTTTTGTCTTTCGTGCCATTACGTTGTACGCTCACGATGACCAAAAAAAAACAAAAAAAAAAAAACAGCTGGCGGACCATTTCTATTGCAGATAAAACGCCTTTACATTTTGCTCATAAAAATGAGCATATCTCATAAACAAAAATGTACATCGTTCAAATAACTTATGGAGTGTTAAGGAATATTTTGTTCATGTTTCTACATTTTGGATCAATATGTTTTCAATTTTTATTTAGTAAAAATTTAAAACACTTCCATTTTTTATTTTATTTATGACATTATGTTAATACTTTTATTAATTATTATGGTTTATTGACTTGCATAGCCTTTTAGCTTAGGTTGTACTGATTTTTAGAGAAGCATTTGAAGTTACTCCAAGAAATGACATCACAATGAGCAAATACCAATGTAGGCACTGGCGGACCAATTCTATTGCAGAGTTCAAAGGGTTAATGTTTAATATTTCCCAATGCTCATGTACAGTTGACCAGTATTCACACATTTGTCTTTACATGGTTGCTACTGTTCCCTACAGCTGCAAAAAATGTCAAGTACTCCAAATATATGAAATGGTTTCTCTGCTTGCTTCTATAATCACACTATGCTGTCTTCTTTTAGGCTTTCTCTAAAGAATCCTTTCTATTAAAGGTGCATTTGGAGTAAAAACAACTTCTTTATAGATAAACTAAGTTGTAGTTCAATTGGAGTGGCACCGTATAAGTGCTCTATATTTAAAATGTCAGCAAGAGCTCCACAGACCATGCACCGAGATTGGTGTATTTGTGGGGATGGACGTCGTAGGGAGCTCTCATTATGCATTTACTGAATTTAGACTTTTGGCATGCAGCGATGATGAAAATTGTCAAGTGTGTAGTCTTGCATGGAATAAATGCACTTATGTAGCCATGCGTACAAGAAATGCATTTGATTGGTGATGTGTGAAATGGGTTGAGATGAATTGACAAGTGATCCTCATTTTAAAATCAGTGTCGAGCACAGTGTGCTTCGGTGATTGAACATAAACATGTTTGATAGGTTACATATTTAGCAGAGCAAGTCTGAACGTAGCTCTCTAAATAATTTTTAAGGGCAAGGAAATAAATGAAACAAGTTGTTTGAAATCAGCCTGAGTGAAATGGTCTTGAGGCAATACTACATGTCCCCATAAAGTGGCGCTGTGTAATTTCAGATTTAGCAAGTAACGTAAGTGAACCTTCTTGTGGTTTGACCAAGGAAACAATTAGCTGTACAGACATGAAAATCACTCACCTTTCGGCGAAATTCGCCGTTTTGAAAACAAAATAGGTGACCTACGTGAATCGTGTAGATTCGATGAGAAAATGTTTAGGGGGGGTACCAGAGATTAAGTGAACTACGAAGTCAGTTAGTTTGGTTGGTTCCCCAAGGGAGGACGGTACTTGCAAACGGGTTTGATGTAGACAGTTTGATGTGACATTGTGAAAAGAATTAATTTACGTAGCCTACCTGTCAACTTTGGAGAAATATTATTTATTTACATTATTATTAATAAAGCCTTGAATTTGGTATACAAAGTCTTGGATTTCGTTAACGTTTTGGATTTCTTTACAAAGAAAGGTCTTATACGTTACCCTTTCCTAGGATTAAGTTCATACCGTAACAAGATGAACTGTTACTAATGTAGGGTAATTAAAAACTGACCGGAGGACCGAGACACAAAGTAAACACGCCTCTCTGACCGGTAACGGGGGATAGCTGTTAAACTGAGCGGAGGATGTGCGGAATGTGTCGGTGTGTGACGGAACCTGGCTGGCTGCTTCAGACAAAGCTCAAGCTAACAGGCTGACGGGCGCAGCTTCGCTGGAGCTCCGACTGCTGTCTGTCCGCGCGGCCGTCTGACGGCATCAGTATTACATTGACACAGTTCATTACCGGTTAAAAACGTCTCGTTGTCAAGTTAAATAGTAGGCTAGTCCAGTTCAGTGTTTTGGTACAGTTGGTTTTAACACCTGATGTGAAGTGTAGGCCTACAGGAGTAGCCATGACAACCTGAACAAGCAGCATCGTTCTGCTCCGTCTTTCTGCTGCGCCCCATTCACGTAGTGTCACGTTTTACACTATGAAGGTTAAACTCTGCAATTAATCCGCGGTTCACATGTATGCATGACCTGTGGTGGTCCATTACACTGTAGGCTATATTCAATATCACTGATAATTTCTGATCAATATAACATAGAAAACATTACACTTCATACAATTTTGTATCCATAATATGATTGTATTATTGTTGAATTTAGCAGTAAAAGCAGTAGCCTCTGGAAGTCAATCCTACATTTTTCACATTGGGAGCAAAACGTGCTCCTTGGGGAAAAAAAGTTATCATAAAGCCTGTTCATGCTGTGTGTTGTCATATCCGGCCCATGTCCCAGATGTGAAAGACCCCTTACTGGACTACTGAATTTAATAATATTCCTTTATATTTTGTATTTTGAATTGTTACCTGCCACCAGAATTTTGTCATTTCCTTTTACCATAAATTGGTGGCTAAAAAGGTATCAGAATGCAGGAATTGAAGTCTTTTATCCTCAAAATTTCCCCCTGATGACTCAAATCAAGTTTGGTCTTTGGTTGTTGACTTGTTATAGACAATCTGAACTGTTGATTTAATTAAAACTGGTTGCTAGATCTGTGTTTGTCTGTGTGTAGCATTGCAGTCATATTCATCTCGTATTTGAGTGTTGGAAAGTTGTACACGTCTTTGAAAACTTGCATGTGTCATGTTCATTTCTATCTTACACCTTATACAAAAGGAAACAGGTAATGAAGAGTATAGAATTACACAAGCATCACTTTGTTTTTTAGAATGAGAGCTTCTGTTAGATTGGATTAGAGATGACAGTTGCACCGGCATCTTTGGTGAAACTAAGTGTGCAGATAAGGTCTGTTTACGGCACATTTCCAAAGGCTCTTAGCATCCGTGGTAATCTGATTAGGAGTAATTAGCCATGCAAAACAAATTGCCTTTTTATTTTATTTTTTTATTAAGAAATGCAAATGTAGTCAGCTGAAAAGGGTGAATTCTTAGATTTCCGGTTGGCATTAGATAACCTTTAAACGGCACAGTTAAGTTAGGCAAATTTCTTTTTAGGCAAATGTATAAACAGCACTGACATTAACAAATTCAAACTTGTGTTTTGTTTAGGACTGTGGTTCCGATGCTTGCTCTGAAAGAGTTTCATTGTGCCCATTATAGTGCCAAATTTACTGTATCAAAATTTCAGTGGTGCAATATTTAGGGTCTAAATCCCAGGACTGGGTCAGTAAAAAGAGGATGATCCCTGCTGTTGAGCAGTAGTTTTTGTCGATGCAGGCATTTATAAGGCATCAATTTGATTATACAAGTTGCAATATGGATTAAGATGTGATTGATGACCAGCTTTTATCAACAGTAACTGACCAGCAGGCTATTGCAAATTGACAAGTTAAGCTAGTATTTTACCGATTAAAAGCTTGAATAGAGGTGGGAAAACTTCTTCAAACTCTGTTGGAGAAAAATTAGGCCCTTAATGTTATTCAAAGCCTCAAGTCATTTATCAGGAATGATGCTCTGATTTCAATTTCAGCTCTACATAAAACCCTATCCCCTCCAGAATGTTGCTTTTGTCTCTCCCCTGTGGCAATGGATTTAAGCCAGCCTACATCTGTGTACTGGTGCTACATCAGATGTTAAGTAATCACCAGAGAGATGCTTGCTTCCTCTTTGCTTTTAATGTTCTCGCCTTGGCTGCTGCTGCGGCTGCTGCTGCTGCTGCAGCAGCTTAGTCTTTGTGTCATTTTCCTCCCACTATGGGCAGCGCTAGTCTTTTACTGGAAGCAGGGTGCAGTTTTCTGTTTGAAAGTGCATCACAGTATGTCTCCTCCACTCCTTAATGACAGCTGAAAGTGAGCAAGTTGTTTTATAATAGGAACATGTAAAGGCCTCCCAGTCAAAGCGACTTCTTAGACATTCCATATGAAGACATCACTATAAGGGTAGGGGGTGCCCACATACAGCATGTACAGTAGAACACAGTAACACAGGCAATTTACCCACCAGGCTTAAGTGTCATTTCACCAGCTCATTTCAAAGGCTCTGCATTTTTCTCCAGGCTATAAACGTCCCTGAGATGCAATGTGAAATTAAGTTTATGAACTTCACTATATATATATATATATATATATATATATATATATATATATATATATATATATATATATATATATATATATATATAAAGTTGAAGATACAACAGTTGATTATGTACTGTATTAATATGCTGAAGCTGCTTGAGCTGGTGAACTTGACCGGCAGTGAAATTGCACAGACCCAGCAGTGTGGGTGGAGGAAATTGAATTGCCTCTGTGCACATAAAGAGTGGGTGTCAATCTATTGTACATTTTAGAGATAAACTGTAGAGGGAGGGGAACACATTGAGCCTTGGCTACTGCACTGTCAGAGATGAGTTGGTTTGAAAGCAGAGCAATTGCTTGTCGTTTTTAATTCAAGACATAGGCCTATTGGTCAAAGAGTTGGTTTGATAATTTACTATAGGTTGTAAGCCAAATAGATGTTGGAAATGGGCCTGTGACCTCCTGTGTTCTTCATGCTCTGCCAAATAATGACTGACTGTTCATCTGTGTATCCTAGTATTACTGACACTTACATTTGAGTAAAACTGCATTGATGCCATTCACCATGATTCATAAAATCCAGTTATGTCCATATTTAGTTGTAATGTATTGTAGGGTTTGTATTTAGCAGTCACTTTTCAGTTTCTATTAAATGTGACACTTAATGTATTTTCTGGTCTTGTGATTGAAGGGCAGAGCCTAGGCTATGGATTTGTGAATTATGTGGACCCGAAGGACGCAGAAAAAGCCATCAATACCTTAAATGGCTTGAGACTTCAGACCAAAACCATCAAGGTAAAATGTCATGCATGAATTCTTTTTTTTTTTTTATCGCAAACGGGCATTGACATGTTGAATCTTATCTCCAATAAGCTACCCTATCAGTCATATTCAACTTACAGAAATCAGTTACCATTCATGACTGGTTGCAAAAATCCAAGATATTCCGTTTATGTCTAGCTCTCTGGGTTGGAGTCAAAGCATAATGAGGCTGGAGAAATGTGGGGTGGAAAGGGAGAGCCTATTGTTAATCTGGGCACATGCAGCTTTGCCTGGGCCTCAAGTAGAGCAGAACTGTTTCTATGGTTGCATGTGCTATAGCACTGCTCTATGCCTTTACAGGGAGGTAGCTTCCATTAGCATTCATCAGGCAACGTAGCACTCAATGTGCTGGTGGAAAAACTCATTTGCTTTATATAGTGCTGCAGGATTTGTGGATGGTGGACCAAGATTATTAAATGATATTTTTCACAGTGGTCTTACTAGGAGCTAGCAAGATCCCTTCTCACACCGGGCAGAGGGTTATTCATTAAAATGTCTGTGGGCAAAAACACATTTTGTGATAGAAAATTCGTTTGAATCGCACCAAATTTTGACCTGTGCGCTTGATTATTTCTGTACTTAACATTTAAATATTATATTGACAGTTGAAGATGGTGTGTTATGAGCATACCACTTCATTCCCTTGAATCCAACTGAGTACGTTTTATTCTACACCTCTTTGTTTGTGTGTGTGTGTGTGTGTGTGTGTGTGTGTGTGTGTGTGTGTGTGTGTGTGTGTGTGTGTGTGTGTGTGTGTGTGTGTGTGTTGGGGGTGGAATGGTACACAGAAGTCACGGTTCGGTTCATACCTCGGTTCAGACATCACGGTTCGGTACAATGGAGGGAAAAGCAAAACAAAAATGCAGAAGGCAATTTTTTTTATTGTGCATGTCTCAGGCTGTACCACCTAGTGCCATACAATCTCTCCCCTGAGCTAGCGGCAACAGCCTGAAGTGTGTAAAGTAAGATAAACCGTAAACAATAAGTCCCCCACATCATCTCCAACTTGTAAATAAAATAAGCTATACAACTGAAAATACAGCGTCTCTTATTTGGAAGTTGGACAGTTTCTATGTATGTATGTATGTATGTATGTATGTATGTATGTATGTGATCTTCAACAGGGGGTCCGGCACCCCCTAAAAAAATTAAAGTCTTAACATGAATCTTGCATATTATTAGCAAATATAAATCCCCACTGATGATAGGCTTACTGGCCTATAGGTAAGGTAGTCACTAAGGTAGCCATCCACATACAGGATTCAATAAGGATTTACTATGCCACATGTATGTTTTAACATTAAAACATGATTTATAAATCATGCCAACAATTATTATTTTAATAGCTTAGTATTCTATGCAAAAAGTTGTGTATCAAGATGTTAGGCTGTTATTGTATGCCCAGTTTAGTTTAACACCCAGCCCCACCTTAATGCTCCATTAAAGCGTGACATTGTTTAGTCTGCTCTAAGACAGATTAGTGTGGTTATCTTTAGGTGTGTTCTGACTGAACAGGGATCACTTTTTTTTATTTGTGCGAATTACAATACTGTGTGTGTGTGTGTGTGTGTGTGTGTGTGTGTGTGTGTGTGTGTGTGTGAGAGAGAGTGAGATATATTGACAACCGTTTATTTGATCTATTTTACACTTGGCTTCCTGGGTACCCAATGAACTTGTGGTTTGGAATTTGGAGCGGTTTGGACAGCGTTGGATATTACAGTGAATAAAACTAAACGGCCGCACAATATAGGTAAAAAGCGGCGCCACAACGCTGGCTCTTCCGTCGCTATCCTTCACAATAAAAGCCCAGCTTAAATTCACTCAGAGCATTTCGCTAAGAGAAAACTCACTAAAAAGGCTTTTTTTTGTTTTGTTTTTGCCAACCATAGATATCAACCAAACTATATCTTTTCAAATTTCTGTGAGCTGTAAATTCACCACTTCTAAGCATGAGGCAGAAGATAACGTCATCTCCGACTCAGATCCTGATCGGGCAAAGAGAGCAGTCTTCCTTTGTCTCACTCAGACTCACCCCGGGTCCGGTTGTGTAAGTGTTCTGCTAACACATTAATAAAATTATTACTGTCAGCAAAATGCCTCCGCTAATTAAATCCATACTTTTAACAGTATTTTATAACAGTCAAGCCCCTAAGCCTGTTTGGAAATTAATACCTCCGCTGAAGTGTTGAATTTGTTAACGATAATAGTGACGAGACAGCACCGCTGTCAAATGCTGACTGTTACGATATCAACATGGAATATCATTGAAAAAAGACAACACTAAAATGTAGTTAAAACAAAAACTCTTTATTTTGATTGCATTTTACCTTTTCTGAGATGGGGGATCTCTTTCTCTCTCACTCACTCACTCACTCACTCCCTCTCTCCCTCCCTCATATTCTGGAGCCGGCTAAGTCCGTCTCTCTAGTCAGTCCCGTTCTGGTGGTTGATTAATGCCAGTTTTTGCTGATCGGCGCTCATAACGGGCCGGATGGGTGGCGCATGGCGCACCGCCATGAGTATATCAGGCAAATATTTGTGATTACTTCATTTTGTTATCTTGTAACATCTGAATCTGCAATGTCCAGTAACCTTTCTCTGTCAGGTAAATGTAGTAGTACAATGTTTTCCTAGAAGTACACAATAATCAGTAGTATACAGTGGGGTTGGATATTAAGTGCTTTGGGGTCCTTCTGTAATTTTGGGGTACAATGGTTCTGGAGAAAGCTACAAGCAGCAATACCACAGGCCAAGCAATCGGCCCGTTGCATACAGGCACGTTTACGCTTACATACTATAAGAAAGTATTGTATAAACATTTTAACTAAGCATTTTTGTTTTTGCATAAGGCATTTGATGTGATCGCATTAGTAATTGAATGCAATGGGTCGCATACAAAGCTCTATAGCATGAGTATATTTAAGTAAAACTTATGAGTAATTATGAGTTAGTGTTTGCATTCTCTCTGCTAAAAATGGGTAACAGCATCTGCTCCTCTGCTTCTGTTAGTTTGAACAAATGTAACATGAAATGTGATGAATAGCCTACACCTTATAGGTATTAGAGGTTTGCGAGTTCACTGCATGTGCTAAAACTGGCAGTAATGTATTAATGGTCATGTGAACTGTCTCCATCTGTAGGTTTCCTATGCGCGTCCAAGCTCCGCCTCCATCAGAGACGCAAATTTGTATGTCAGTGGCTTGCCAAAAACCATGACTCAGAAAGAACTGGAGCAGCTCTTCTCTCAGTATGGACGCATCATTACCTCACGCATTCTGGTGGACCAGGTGACTGGTGAGTAGGACATGGAAGGTTTCTTTTTGTCCATTTTCTTACTGTTCTTCCCCTCCTTCCCCCATTGACTGCCTAACAAAATGAGTCAGGCCTGAGAAATCTATCAGAGGTGGTGGTGGTGGTATGAGGTCCCCAAAAATGCAATTTTCCACTAGAGGCGTTCCGAAATATGCATAGATGGGGATAGGATGTGAAATGGGTGTCAAGTAGCAGGACTCAATGCTTCATAATTTCTTTTCCCCTCCAATCTCTATTCTGCCAGCACTTTCTTTCGCTTTCTCCCCCTTTCTCTTCCCATCCCTAGGGTGTACAGTACTTGTTTCATGGCAAGAAATGAAATGTATTTAGAGCAGTTATATTCTCTATTTCTCAACTGTCATGAGGAAGCAGAACTCTTATGAAACACTAATAAACAGAATCTCTCACTGAGACATTTCCCAATAGTTATGTGTTATGTGCCTGTGTCCTGCTGAAACATAAGATATTCCTTCAGGTGTGCATTATGGTTATCTTTTATTTTTCAAACATCCACTTTTTATCTGGAGAATTCACCTTCAGATTTACTTTAGTATTAATGGAACAGTCTGTGATCCAACTGTAAGAAAAAGGGAAACCCAGAACGCAGCATGCTATTGGTCACAAACTAACAGACTTACGCTTTATACAAAGGTACTCATGCTTTCTGATGCCTGTTTAATGTGTGGCTTTTAAGGACAAAACTCATACAAGAATTTAAGCACACACATTACAAAATAAACTCCAAACACTGGAATGCCTACAAAATGTCCAAACACATACTGTACCATAACAGAGAAATGCACCTATTTAACAAACGGATCAATCACAATAACAATGTGCAGCAAGAAGTAGTACCCCAAGCAACATGGGGTACTAGAGTCATGGACCTTTTTTTGACTTGGCAAAGATACTGAAGCTCAAGGCTGATTGCCAGTCAGCAGGAAGAAACAAGACCAAGAGCAAAAAGACATGCATGGCTGTCCCAAGGAATAATGTTTAAATTAACTATTAGATCTGTTACATAAAGGTTCTGAACTGGTGGGGTTTGCCCAAAATAGCTAGCTAACTAATAAAGTAGTAGTTGGATAATAATGATTCTTTTCACATTGAAATTACAACCAGCAGTTAATGTGATGGTACTAATATAGTGGTCTGTAAAGTTTGAGTTTCAGTGATGTTTTTTTTCCCCCACCCCCTTTCTGTCATCTTGGGACATCTGTGCATGTCACGATCTTCGGTCTTGGTCTCCCTGCTGCCCACAAATGTCCCATGATTGGAAGGCTTTGTATTGTTGCTGGTGCTCAGTCAAAACAAGTTTGCTTTTTCACCTCCCCATGTTTATTCTCTTTCTACACATTTATCTTGTTCTTTTGGTATTTGCAACTTTTCTTGATTTGGAATGGGTCACGACTAATGTTTGTCAGGGCTCCAGACAAACTTTTTCACTAGGAGCACAGTGGCCCCCAACTGAAAGTTTTAGGGACACAACCAGAAAATTTAGGGGCACACACTGTAAATCAACATGCTAACCAAATAGTCACATTTTTACTAATTTCAATTGTATTACTAATAAATACTTTGATAATGGATACAGAAATTACGATGTGATGTTTCAAATTCAGTGTCACTTTATTGTGCGCTTTTGAAGATGCAACAACCGACAGCACCATTGCTATCATGACAGCACAAATATAAGAAAAATATACCATACATTCAGAATTAAAAAAAGGTGCTTAGTAACAAAGTGCTTAGCAACCTTTCGATCATTTCCCAGTTTAAAACAATACTTAAGTTACTTACAGTGGCGTTGCTTTTTGATTTATTAATATGTCACGGCATACTCTATGCTCAATTATCTCTAGGACCCTCCCCCTCCACACATTATCCACTTACAGTGGCCATTCCCAATCCTTCTCACACTCATTGGCCTGCCACAGATTCCAGATTTATTGACACGCCCCTTCCACAGGCTTTTTTTCCCCACTTTGTAGTATTGCAGGGCAGTGATGCATCCTCACAGCAGCGCACTGCGTTTTGAAATGCCCCATTTTTTTTTCTTCAGAAGGTTGTGGTAAAAAAATTATTTCACTTTATTTGTTCTGCTCGTGGTAATGCACAACCGTCGTCATGAGATAACATAATCACACAAAAAATAAGTTAACACTTTACTTGAACCGAATGACACTTACTAAAAGAAGCGTTATGTCGTAAATATTTGACTTGTTTATAATGTTTATGACACATTCATGACAGTGTCATGTCACTCTTATGTAGATACTTTCAAGTAAAATGTAACCAAAAATAATTTGGTAAATTTGTAAGGTGTAAATCCACCCCAATAAACTTAGTTATGTGTCCTTTAAATTACTACTTAGGCTGTGACAGTGAAGTTACTGCTGCATATCATTACTGAATGTTTTCATGGCTGTCAAGAGAAACTTGGCATATGACTAATCGTATGTTAATGTACACTCCTCAGGTGTTTCCAGAGGGGTTGGCTTCATTCGTTTTGATCGGCGAGTTGAGGCTGAGGAGGCCATCAAGGGTCTTAACTGTCAGAAGCCGCCTGGTGCCACCGAACCCATTACAGTCAAGTTTGCAAACAACCCGAGCCAGAAGACCAGCCAGGCACTGCTGTCCCAGCTGTATCAGTCACCCAATCGAAGGTACCCAGGACCCCTCGCACAGCAGGCACAACGCTTCAGGTAAAAGGGGCACACCAAAAGAAAATCTGATTAGACCCAAATATGGTTAATACTGCTAGTGCGTTTGAGTCTGTTGACCCTCTGAGGCTATTTGAAATTAGCATTTAAATTGTCTCACAGCAGTATTTTTTTTATTTTTAAATATTCTGTGTTGGAGCTCAATACTCTGGACAGAATAGTTCTTCCCCATATTCCCATTTCCAACTTTGCTGTGTTCCTCCTGTTGCAGATGTAGGCCTTTCACACAATTGGGTTTGAGCAGATTTTGACAAATATGAAAATGAGATGAGCAATACTCTGGTGAATAAATCAATACATGGTCTGAAAAAGTTTTTTGTCAGTTAGCCTACTTAGTGGCCATACATGTGAAAATGAATCCATAAATTCATTTGCGCTTCAGTCCACTGATTGACCTCACAAAAATCACAATTTGTGGAAATGTTATATTTTTATATAGAATGCTGTAAAAGCTGCAGTATTTTTAACAACCTGCACTCTATATGAACAGAATTTGTCCGGTTGGCTGTATTGTGTAGGTTGAATTTTGATTAACAAGTTTAGTGAACAGGTGAATGATGGTCTACGGATTCACTTGAATGGAACTGACTTTTATCAGATATTACTCATCTCGTCATCCTGTCAAAATGCATCATCAACCTCATCATGTGTGTGTGTTTTTTAGGTTGGACAATCTGCTGAACATGGCCTATGGAGTCAAAAGGTAAATTGATTTTCATTTTTAGATTTCATAGCCTGCCATAATTTGATCCTGAGGGAAATTCAGACCTAACATGAGGGAGTTGATGGGATACTTTTCCTTTTTCTTATGTTTATTTTTCCCTGCATGAGCTCTTGGCAACATTGCGTAGGTATTTAACACTGCATAAGGTAGCACTGATCTAATATGAGGTTGTTGATCAAAGCTTTTGTGCATGAATTAGTGCTCCCCTATCAGACATATACATAATGCAGTTGGTGTGAATGAACAGCGAGTGATAATGTAAATATTTAGCATGTGTGCAAGATGCCGAAAGGTAGACTTGTGTATGTTACGATAGGAAAGGGAGTACCAGAGCCACATATGCTCTAGTAAGAGACCAGTGATGGGTGTTACTAAAGACTACCTGCTCTTCTGACCTGGAACAATCACTTTCCCTCTGCCACAATACAGTAGAGCTGGATACTGGATTATTGGGGATGACGCTGATTTGGGGGATAAATAAGTTCTGCTGATATAAATCAGCACACTTTCAGTTTAAGTATTAGTAATCATGTGAAATTGGTTTACCAGTTATATCTTAAATCCCCATTGGCACACTTCTCCTACATTGAGCCCATCGTAGCTACTAAACTTATATAATACGCACAGGGAGAACAACAAGGCCCCAGTGGCTTCAAACCCAGGACCTTCTAAATATCAAATAGCAATCTTAAGCACTTGGTCACCATGCTATATAGATAGGTAGCTGAGACAGCAGTTAAAATTCTGCAGTGTTAAAAGCAGTAGCGTCTGGACTGTGCTGCTGAACAAGGACTGTGATAATTAAACATTTGTAAATGACCTCAAGCATACCTTCCTAACATTAAAACTGATACTGTTTATCTGGTTAGTGGCTATTATGATTGCCTTCTGTCATATTAGCCGGATTCTACAACATACACTTTAATCCCTTATGTACAGTTCTTTAAGTTAAATTTGAGCAAGTTCAGTGATTTGTGCTTTAAACTTGATTTTGACTGATAATTATTTGATGTCTCTCTCTAAAATAAGTTTAGTGACTGCATAGGATAAGGTCAGTGACAGTGATGCAGTGAAGTGCTTTAATCTTGACATTATGTCACAACATGTCTAGATTAAAGACTACACTGCTTGTCTACATAACAAAGGACAGAATTTTACAATGTCTTACTTGCTATTGCACAAAATTGCATACTTGTATTTTGAGCTCCATATTTTTACCTTGATCTATTATGGACAGCCCTGTCCTGTTTTAAACTTTGTTGCGTCAGACATCTTTCAGGATTTGCCAGGATACCAGTTTGTCTTAGTTCAGTTTTATAAGAATGCCTTCCTCAAGTATGATTGAAGTCCAATCCCCTGAAAACTCAAAGGCCCGTCACCGGCGACAATAGACTTGTGATTTCTCTTCTGCCCTGCTCATTGGCTGACATCTTCGTTCCCAAATCTCTCTGCGTGTCCTTGATGCTAGGAGCATACCTGTCATGGTGGATGTTCCCTGAGAGGCCAACTGGAGCAGCTAATCTTATGTGACACCTGCTGCAATAATTCATATGCTTTTCATGCACTTTGAATTTTGTTTCTTCAAACTGCAAAACCACATTTACCAAAAGCTAGGGCTTTGCGTGCCTTTTCATTACAGTCTTGGCACAGACTCCATCTTTAATATGGTACTTCTTTACCAATACAGTTTGCCTGTTTTTGAGTAAATAAGTCTGTGATCCTTTCTTTAAAGCCACATGAGCTCAAAAATCATCAATTTTTAACAAGTGTTATGCTGGCTTTACAATCTCAACTCTCATATGAGATAGATGGTGTGCATGCATGTTGAGGCAGTATGACGGCTCACCTTTTTTTCTTTGACCAGGCTGACTTTTTAACTTATTGTCCAGCTGAAGAAAAATATTTACTTTAAAAAAAAATAACTTGAACATCCAATGATTTTTAATAAAAAGGACGGTGTTAACGTAAACACTGCTCCGAATGAAGCATGGCTAGTGCTGATCTCTGTAGATCTGTCTTCTGTTATGCTTGTTAGCACAATCTCATCTTCTAAAAGGTCCATTTTGTCCTCATTTTGGCTCTTGCCTTACACCATTTTACTTTTTGTCTTTTACAGCAGGTTCTCCCCCATGGCCATTGACGGGGTGACCAGCTTGGCTGGCATCAACATCCCAGGGCACGCAGGCACTGGCTGGTGCATCTTTGTCTACAACTTGGCTCCAGACGCAGATGAGAGCATCCTTTGGCAGATGTTTGGGCCGTTTGGTGCCGTCACAAATGTCAAGGTTATTCGCGACTTCAACACAAACAAGTGCAAAGGATTTGGTTTTGTCACCATGACCAACTACGATGAGGCAGCCGTGGCCATCGCCAGCTTGAATGGATACCGCCTCGGGGACAGAGTGCTGCAAGTCTCGTTCAAAACCAACAAAACACACAAAGCCTAATACCCACTGAGAATGTTTCTAGAAAACTCAGCAGAAAGTGGAAACAGAAAATGGAAGCGCATTGAACGTAACTTTCTACATTAGTAAAAACAGCTTTGTAAATCAGTGTTACGAAGAAAAACAAAACTTAGTGTCCAACAATGTGATTTCTTTTTTTTTTTTTTTTTTTTTTTCCATTGCTACACTTTGAATCTTCTCAATATACTTTAAAACTGAAAAAATACTGCAGGTTCTATTGCCTGTGATGTTGAATTCTCTTGCTGTCTTTACAGATGGACCATCTATAACGGTACTATAGGTTTTGTCATTTTGTTGCACATCTGCTTTGAAAAAGTAAGTCTTGTAAGGTTATGTGTAGTGATTTTCTTTGTATTTTTCTGTGTCCTGATTTGCCTTAGGTACGTTATGCCTTCAGTGGTTAGCGAGTACTTATTTTGAACTATTTGCAGTTTTGTTTGGATTTTGTAAGTATTCAGTTTATTGTATTATCAGTTGGTTATTGGTTGGCTGCATAATGTTGCTTATTGTAAACTTAATGGATAAAAGACAAAAAAAAATTCTTAAAGCAGTACCTTGCCAAAGAGCTAAGAACCTCTTTGATGTGGGTTTAAAAAGCATCTATTTTTATAAAAAGAAAAATTTGGAGAAACTTTTTACAGGACCTGGAACAAAATATTTTGACTTGGATACTTTGAGAAATATCTTCATATGACACCTTGTGAGCTTTTGAACTTTACAGGAAAGTTTGCAGAGGTTGAAATTTCTGGGGAGATTTATGATGTAAAAGATACCTTTTGAGATCTTTGTATTATCTTTAGATTATAGAATCAATGGCAGTGCTGGTTTTGTTTGTAAAATCATCTGTGGGTGCCCCGTCATCCTGGTTGTTATGACTAGCAACTCGCTTTTTGATGATTTGGAAATGGACAAAAATACAAAGGTTTATTCGCAAAAAAGTGCATGCAAAATTAAAACGCGGAGATATCTTAAAACGTAAATGGGGGATAAAAATCAGTTCTTCCTAAAGGATTCCCTTCAGACAGAGCTCGTGGTGTTTAGTGGTGTACCTACGATATATCATTAGACTGATTTTGTCTTAATATCGGGGTTTTTACATACTTTGTATGAAAGATTGAGGACAAGCCAATGATGGCAGCAGCTTAAGAAAAACTAGTCTGAAGAATAGAACGGATTACTCCTGAGCTTTGAGCTATGTAAATAAGTCCTTTTTTATGTTGAGTATTTGGCAGACTTCTTTTGTTTCTAGTTTGGACTTCATCGGAAAGTGTGATATTATATATATCGTTTTTCTTTTCTTTTGTATGTAAGGTATTTTTTTAATTTGGATATTAACCTTTACATTTTAGTTTTCCTTGAGTTGAAATCCTTGATTTGATGTCCCATGGACTAGCATTACAGTGCATCAAATTTGTTGGTTGTTTGGTCTGTAGATAGTCTTGCTTCGTAAAAAAAAAAAAAAGGTATTAAACTATAGACATGTTTTTTTTTTATATATAAACATTATAGATATATATTTATGTGGTAAAGAATGGATATAAACCACAGTTTTGAAACTATTTGATTAGTTTTTTGTTTTCATACTCATATATATACGTAATGCATATAACCTGTCTTTAAAATCGTAAAAAGGTGTATATTGCTTTATTCACTTTGGGGTAAGGTCAGTGAAGCAGTTCCATTAACGATAGCGAGTGTTTGTCCAACAACATCTCGGTAATCTTGAACAAACAAATGGAGGCTAGTCGAGCCTTAGATGCACTGAATACTGTACATGCATCCTGCTTGGTATTTAAACCAATTACTAGTCATGCTTCCCCTTAAATGAGCAGCGTGCTATGCATTATATAATTCTTTGCAACTGCTTTTTCTTGTTTATCTATTCCTTCTTTGTGTTACTTGTAAAAGTTAAATTTAAGTCTAGATGAGTTGTGATACTTGCTGCTGTGGGGTAGAGACTACATTTCTCATGCTTGACCAGTCATTGTTGAAAATAACCTTTCTTTTTGTAACTTCCTCATGATGATGATTTGGTCTTGACAAATTGTGCTGATGGTCTGGCATGAAGAAATGTCCCCTCCCACCCCTCTTATCTCAATTCTTAATATAAGAATAATTATTTATTTGAAGTTGTATAGTCTGACTTGGTTCACAGCATTTTTGGAATAGAATATCTTTTGAGTATTTAAAAGGATGTACATATTATTTACTTTGTGTTTGGATACTTTGGATTTTTTCCATGTTCAGTACATCAATAAATAAGTTGAAGGGCAATGCAGCTTTGTGAATGGATCCCATCATTCCTCTAAAAATGTTTTTTTATTTTAATATGTAAAACTGTCAGCAATTCAGAATTGACTCTCTATTCTGCCTTGTTAAATTAAAATCCTTAAATTGTTTACCAACTCTAAGCAGAGAGTACCCCCATTATGATTGTATTTCATTAATCGAAGTGCTTTGCTCTCTAAAGAAGATCGGTCTACGAGAACCTCTGAAGATCACTGCAGTCTTGTCGTCCTGGCCAAGGTATCCAAGTCCACTTAACCTCCTTGTAAAACCATAAATTAACATTTTCTTTTTTTGTAGGGATTAAACAAAGGTATAACATGCTCATTAGTGAG
This sequence comes from Gymnocephalus cernua, assembly GCA_023631565.1. Taxonomy (NCBI): domain Eukaryota; kingdom Metazoa; phylum Chordata; class Actinopteri; order Perciformes; family Percidae; genus Gymnocephalus; species Gymnocephalus cernua. The sequence continues at coordinate 13,872,439 of CM042445.1, forward strand.
CTTTCGAGGTAGTGGGAGGCAGATACTTTTTTACGTTTTGGTTAAAGCTGTCTCCCTTTGCTTCTACTCTGTATGCAAAGCTTAGCAAACTGTTTGGCAGAAGTGAGGCATCAATCTTCTCGTCCAACTTTTGGTAACTGAGTATTTCATAAAATGTCAAACTATTCCTTTGATGTTCCCCAATTCAGACTGAATTATACTGTCTTGCCTTGTTCTAGTCAGTGCAATACCTATCGTTCATAAGCGGGGGGTTTTCTTTGTGAATTGACAATGTTTAAAAGAACAGTTTTTTATTTTTTTTTTTGAGAATAAATGATTAACGGATGCATAGTAATTTAAATCCACTGTTTTTAACTTCAAATATCTGAAAACCAACAGGTAATTGGGGCAGAGTTCAGGTGCTGGCGTGTATGCACCGTCACAAAGAATAGCACATGACTTGAAGGGAGAAGCATCCTGATTTAGAGAATTGATTTTCTTTTCTCCCTTTTTTCTCTCATGCTCCACTTGAGGCAGACGGCCTCGCTGAAGATGAAATGGCCGGCTTTGAAGTGCGCTTCCCCACTGTTCAGCCACCTTACACTGCCTGACTGTCATTTTAGTGGCATTGCAAGGACGCAGATGGGGGGGCAGCTGAAGAAACCCCACTGCCTTTTTGTAGAGAAAGCTTCTTTAAAGCATTTACTGTTTGGGTTAAAGTTCCAGCACATTGCTCAGTTTAATGAAAACAAAATGTATGGCATGTTCAATCGTGTAGGCATTCTAGCACTGTGTTTGGGTAGCAGAAGATAAGGAGGCTAATCTGTGCGTTGCTTAAAAAGCTTTGAGAGTCTCCGATATTCACTTTTCCATTAGCCTACATGTTAGAGCAGAAATAATCTTAACCGACAGCAGTTTTTACTATCAAAGGAGTCATTTTTTCTCAGTTGAACGCATCATGTTTTTCAATATTACATGGCACGTTTTTGGTTTGTTGTCCTTCACTGGAAACCGATATTCATGTTAGGAGCTTTGGCTGAGTGACAGCATGTTTAGTTCTTATCTGGCATGTTTGATGCTCTTCTCCCAGCTAAAAGTGGTCTTATCAATGCAGACACATTGTGATTGGGCATCCTCTAGCCGCATGTTGTGATTACATGCTGCTTGTTGAAATAGGATTAGGCTTCAGCAGTTAATGGCCATCATAGATGAGTTGGTGTAAGTTGATGTCATATCCCTCTGTTACTTGATGTAAAGAAACAGATTTTCAGTCAGTGGGTTTCCTTTATTGGCACACTGAATCATCAGGGTTTTGAAAAAAAAATACGTTGACTCCTTTTTTAATGCTTTGGGCAAGCAGTCATTCAGATCACAAAATAGTACAAGTGATAGTACCGACAGGGACAAAAATGAGCTTTTAACTTTGAAGAGGACACCATTTTATCCTGAGTGGTGTCTGTTTCTTATGCAAAGGCCAAAATATTAAATTGTGATGGAAAGTGTCAAAGCAATTGCAGCAACAGCAATTGAAGCTTCAGCTATTTCTTTAAGCTAACTATTTCAACCGTTTATCTGTTACTTCAATCTATTTTAATAATCTTACTTTAGGCTGACTATTTAAACTGTTATAGGTTACTTTAATGTAACTATTTTAACTATCTGTTACTTTTAGCTAATTTCAACCTTTTATTCATTAAAGAAAGGGACTTGTAAAGGAAAGTGAACCAGTGAATCTCACGGCGAATGTGAAGGGAGGGCCAATTGACAGATTAATGTAGGGTGCAGAGGTGTGTATTGAAGGGGGCATTTGTGGCAAACCCGATAGCGGAATGGTAAAGAGTGTCAAGTTTTGATAGAGTGATCTTGCACGCAACCCTGTATATAGTTTCACCATAGTCTAACATGGGTAGAATGGTCATTTGAATGAGAGTGAGTTTGGCAGAAGTGGTGAAAGAGGAGTGGTTTCTGTAAAGCTGACCTTAGATTGCAGCTTTGATATGTGGATGGAGAAAGAAAATGAAGTTTCCAACCAGATACCCAAGTATTTATATGCAGTGACTTGTTCTAGAATAGCCCCCTTGCAGGTGGTAATGCTAAGGGCGGGAGAAGGCGTAGGACCCTTACGGTAAAACCACATGACTTTAGTTTTGGAGGTATTGAGAGTGAGTTTGAGTTGGGGAAAAAAGACTGCTGTAGTTGGGAAAAGCTATCTTGCAGGATAGCTTGAACAGTATCAGGGGAAGGACCAGTGGCATAAAGAATTGTATCATCAACATATAAGTGAATGAGTGAATTGCCAGCTGCCTGAGGAATGTTATTAATGTACATTGAGAAAAGTGTGGTACCTTGTATGGAGCCTTGAGGGACAGCCCTGGAACCGGGAGAGAATGGGAGAAAAGGTTTTCAGATCTTACACGTTGCACCCGGTGAGAGAGATAATTGGAAAACCAAACCAGTGAGTGATCAGTGACACCAATGCTGCTAAGTCTGTGGATTGTGGTCCACAGAGTCAAAAGCTTTGGCAAGGTCAATGAATATAGCAGTGCAGTGTTGTTTGGTATCTAATGCGGATGTAATGTCATTGAGTACTTTTGTGGTAGCTGTAACACAACCATACCCAGATTGAAAGCCAGACTAAGTCAAGCTGACCTAAACAATTACAGGCCAATTTCCATCTGGCCTTGTGTGTCTAAGATCCTGGAAAAACGTGTCAACAAGCTAACCAATCGCCTTACTGGAACGGAATCATCTCTGGGGCACAATCCATCACTTTTAGTACAGCATTTTACTCATTTCATTTATGTTAAACAATTCTAACTAAATCATTACTTGCAGTTAACTGTAATTTTAACACTTTAGACCAGCACATAGTGTTCAGGAGTCACAGTATGTAGATATGTTTTTGATCTAATCTTAATTGTTATGTTTAGCTACCCTGTACCCTCTGCCAACTGAGAATCAACCCCTGGGGTACAAGTTTCCCATTGTGAATAACTGGTCAAAGGAGTAGGTTGATTGTGGTTTAGCTTTATGCACTTTTTTGTATATTTGTTGAAGTTTCTAGGGTATAAAAAAAAACATTATCCTGTATGCCCTTGATGTACAGTAGCTGTAAAGTGATGTAGCTCTGACCTGCAGCTCCCACATGGACAGTATGTGGAGATTTGCACTCCAGCACTTTGTCCTCTACATTTTCTCTTTACCATACCCTACATTTCAGTCTGTGTTAATGAAGGAAGCGTTCACACAGATGGTCCCTCCATTATAATGCCGCACACTTGCTGCTTTTAACTGCCCCCTTGCACTTGTGAAACCTAACATACTATAGCAATGGGACAGGAGATGAATAAAACATGCTTGTACAATTTGTCAAGAGTTGCTGATGTCAGCAGGCACACGTAAACATATTTGCATATGGTATGTCTGCTGATGTGATTTATGGCCCACCAGGTTTCTATTATGCTCATTTATAATTTGCACCTACCCTCCTGTTTGGATTCCCCAGTATAACCAAACCAAAAAGCCTTCATCTCATGGTATTCTCCTACAGGACGTTGAGAGCTTGTATTTATGCACAGATAAATGGGATAATAGGACAGTTTTTTTTAATTACAGACAAAATTAACACTGAGACTGGTATGCATTGAAAGCTTAAAACTCTGGATTGACCTGAATGTGAGATACTCTCCTGTAGGTCCAACATGAGGCATTAAAAGTAATAAACCTAACTATTCTAGGCTCAGAACATTCAATTAATAACAAACAGGACAGCTTCAATTGGAATAGTTTAGATTTCTTTGGCATTTACAGTATTTGTATTTTTTAGTTTTCCTTACATGTACTCCAATTCCAGTTTGAATGGATTTACAGTAAGACTATAGACCAAAATGTTCTTTGTCAAGATGGTCATGCAGGCCCTTATGATTATCCACTGATTGAAATTTATAATTTAATGCAGTGCATAATTTATCTGACTGGCCCTCTATAGTTTTTCACTTAACATTGTTGATTTTCAGAAACTTTCTGATTGTTGTCAAAAAATTGTTTTAACAGGACTAAGTGTTTAGCGAGATATAATTCAGTTACAGATTATCACATGGAAACATGCACATCTATCTCAATAGATGTGCATGTTTCCATGTGATAAGGCGATAACATGTCACCAATGATGCAGCTGTCCTCAGGCCCTTCTGTAACTGTATATTTTTATACAGATTTAGTATTTTGGGGTGTAAGCAACGCTTGACACTCCCTGAGGAATCCACCACAGTCATTTTGAAACAATTAAACATGGTGAGATGCATAATTTTCTCATTCGCAGATATTGCACAACAAAGTAGCTACAGTTCATTTCAGGGCCAGAATTGTATTGGAATGAATCCAAAGAATGTACAATAATGTGTATTTACTTTCACTACATTAGTCAGCATCCGTTTGATACAAACATGGTTCATGTCTTTAACACAGAGTGAGGAAGTTTGCATGCAAAGCTTGTTGAGACAAAATAAAGCATCTAGCTTGCAGCAACATAGACATGTTAGTTAGTTAGTTTGGTTGGCAGTACTGAAGTCCCATTTTTGCCTGTGTAACTGTAAAGACAAGGGCCCGTATTTTTGAAGCCTCTGAGAATTACTCACAAGGACACTGCTAACAATTGACTTAAGAGTAAAAACATTCTTGGCTCAAAGCTGTGCTTAAACGTTAGTTATCAAGCATCTCAATCGTAATTTAAGTGAAGTGTAGGACTATATCTTAAGTGTCAGCGTTAGAGATGATTCACAACACTTTGCTCTGCCACAAATATCATTTTGGATTATGACATGGACCAATCACTGAATAGATTTCCTTATTCAAGAATATTCTCAGACAAATTCACGTTGAATGGTGAAATTTCTAAAAGGGGTTTACATTCCACACACATTTGACATTACTGTAAGAATTTTCAAGAGAATACATTATTATATAAACATCGGAAATTCATGATATGTTATGCTTGCTCTGTCAAAACGATACTGTTTGCTCACCGTCAACATTTCAAAAATATTTTTCCTATCCTGAAAGATTTGCGTACGTCTGTCTCCTCAGTGCCATCACAAGCCCCTAGTGGCAACTCCTAGCCTCTTGAGAGACCTCTTGAGCTGTCTTAAATAACTGGGAGAGTAAGAGTGATTCTTAGCTTCAAGAAATATAATAACGTGCTTTCATACTGTAGTTTGAAAGTAGGAGTGAATGTCATGAATTCTCAGCACTTAAGACTATAATGGCACTTTGAGAAGCTTGATAAATGCGGGCCCAGAAGGTCTTTTTCAACAACAATGTGTTGCTATATTTTATTCTTCTATGTCTCCATGGTAAATGGTGCTACCCACCTAGTTGCCAGTAAACCAGTTGCCAAGGAGCTTGTTTGTGCTTGACCCTCCAGGTTAAAATGCATTTGTGTCATTCATCTCATTCTCCTGTGATTTACAGTGATCCCTATGCACAGTTGATCACTGAGTTTTTGTCCTCTGTAGAACATTGTCCATCTACTGATGAAACGCGCTTGAATGTTTTAAATGAAAGGGCCTTTAAGCTGATTGGGGTTGAATAAGATGAATAGTGGTCTTTTATGTGACTTGTATATGATCCCTTTAATGGCCCAGTGTCACAGATGATTCCCAGGTAAATTCACAAGTACCATCTCTTTGTGAGAGGTTCTTCCATTAAGCACTCCCTGAAATATTCTTTTTAACAAGTGGTTACAAAGGGTTAGACGTGTTGTACCTGTCTGTTTCAGAGGATAAGTGGGGATCAGTGGTCCTTGTTGATTACAAATTACAAATTCAAATTAGTTAATTGCAAAGTTGAAAACTGCAAAATGGAGTTAAAGTAGCATTTTTGACCAGCTTGAAATTAATTAAATGGTGAAGGTCAAATTCCCCACAGAAGCGTCCCTCTTACCCTGCTGCCACTGACAGAAATGCCATGCGGCTTACACAGCGTAGTATACCATGTTGAATGCTTCTCTTTTGCATCATATTTCTATTTTTCTGACATCAAAGGCATTCTGCTCAGTATACGACCTTGTTCTGCTGTCTCCCTATTTCTTGCAGTCCACGGTCAAACATGTTCAGTGATTGGATTTAAGTTCTTACATCACAAATGGTTGGAGCATGGCTTCATGCAGCCCTGTCAGATCAACACGGAGTTCCATCAACAAGGCATCATCTATCCTAACAATTCTTAACAGGGCTCCATGTTATTCTCCCTATGAGGCCTTGGCACCTCCATTCCATAATGAGGCAGTGAAGAAAAGGGGTTGCAGATTAGAATAACAGCCTTAACTAATCCATAACAGGCCGATGAGGCGCCACGTTTGGGAAAACCATGTCATTTCTCATTTAACAGTGCCACGGAAAAATCTCTCTCTCAACCCCCACGCAAAACAAGCCAGAAGAATAGCGACTGTGGCAAGCCTCCAGCACAAGTACAGCAATCATCAAAACAAAGCTTCTTCCTCTGTCACTCTTTTTCAGCTCCCGCCAATAGTCTGAGGAGAAAGGAAAGGAAATCCATGCCTCCTCTGACTGTTGACTTTGCAAATCAAAGATAAGTTTCATCACACATTTTCAATGGGAGACGGGTCAGGACTGCAGGAAGGCTAGTCTAGTAACTGCACTCTACTACGAAGCCATGCTGTTGTAACACATGCAGAATGTGGCTTGGCATTGTCTTGCTGAAATTGGCAGGGACATGTCTGAAAAAGACACTGCTTGGTTGGCAGCATATGTTGCTCCAAAACCTGTATGTACCTTTCAGCATTAATGGTGCCTTCACAGATGTGCAAGTTACCCATGCCATGGGCACTAACACAACCCCATACCATCACAGATGCTGGCTTTTGAAATTTGCGCTGATAACAATCTGGATGGTTCTTTTCCTCTTTGGCCCGGAGCACATGACGTCCATGATTTCCAAAAAAACAATTTGAAATGTGGACTTGTCTGACCACAGCACACTTTTCCACTTCGCGCCAGTCCATCTCAGATGGGCCCGGCGTTTCTGGGTGTTGTTGATATATGGATTTCGCTTTTCTTTTTAAAGGTTATTTTTGGGGGGCTTTTCCCTTTATTGGACAGTGGATAGACATGAAAGGGGGAGAGAGATGGGGGAAGACACGCAGCAAAGGACAGCAGGTCAGATTCGAACCTGCGCCACTGCAGTACTCAGCCAACATGGGGCAAATACTCTTACTGGGTGAGCTAGAGGCCGCCCCAAGGATTTTGCTTTTCATGGTAGAGTTTTCACTTGCACTTATAGATGTAGCGACAAACTGTGTAATCTGACAATGGTTTTCCGAAGCGTTCCTGAGCCCACGTGGTGATATCCTTTACATTATGATGTCAGTTTTGAATGTAGTGCCGCTTGAGGGATTGAAGGTCACGGCATTCGATTTTGGTTTTACATGCAGAGATTTCTCCAGATTCTCTGAATTTTTTGATGATATTATGGACTGTGGATTATGAAATCCCTAAATTCCTTGCAATTGTACACTGAGAAACGTTCATAAACTGTTGGACTATTTGCTCAGGCAGTTGTTCACAGAGTGGTGAACCTCGCCCCATCCTTGATTATGAATGACTGGGGCTTTTGGGGATGCTCCTTTTATACCTGTGGTATGTTTCAAACATTTATTTATTTATTTTTGCATTCCTCAACTTTCCCAGTCTTTTGTTGCCCCTGTTCCAGCTTTTTTTGAAAGGTGTTGCAGGCATCAAATTCAAAATGAGTGAATATTTGCAGAAAAACAAAGTCTGAACATTAAATATCTTGTCTGTGTAGTAGTATATTCAATTGAATATAGGTTAGAAAGGATTTGCATATTATTGTATTCTGTTTTTATTTATGTTTTCCACAACGTCCCAACTTCATTGGAATTGGGTTTGTATTTGTAAAAGCAAGCTGCAGTTGTTCAATAGCCACGTTACTTTGAGCATTACAATATGCTCATGACATAGGCTACTCATATTGTACCTAAATGCGATACAATTTCAATCATGAGTAGTGAAAAGGAAAGGATCCAAAATAGATCCTTGAGTAACTCCTTTTGTGCTTACAATGTAATGTACGATCCATTAGGCAATAACCATAAAACTCTGCAAACTAGTTAATTAAAATAAATGGATTTAAGCCCTTTAAAAGAATATATGTGTCAGTATGAATCCAACAAAGCTAATTCAGTAGTTGGATTTAAAGCTTACTTTACCACCTTGTGGTTGTTGTGCAAGTTGAGTCATGTAGTTACTTATTATATAAATGTTTAGGGTTACCATTTTATTATCAGTAACATGACTTTCCAATATGGTACCAATATCCATAAAACAATAGCAAATAGCAAACATATTGCCGGGGGGGAATCATAGTTGTAGCCACTGCATCGTTGTCATTTTCACCTTTATTATGATGTTTATGAAACCTGTCACTGTATTTTACCCTAGTATAATCCCCAAGAAATCGTCTGAAGTAAGGAGAATCACACTCCTGTTGTGCAGCAGCTGTAGCTGGATTGAACATGAGTGTCGGGTTCTCTAATCGCAGCAAGTCAGACCGATCAGCTGCTGCAGTTCTGGCCATTGTCTATTACTTGCACAGCAACTACTGCAGGCAATGATATGAATGTCTATGGTGGGAAATGCGGAGCACCTTTTGTTGCATGCGAGTGTCAGGTCACTACTGTTTAATTTTACCTCAGACCTCAGCAATGTTCACTAAGCTGATGTCCCTCCATTTCTTTTGCTCATACATCATCTAATGCGCCTCTCTAAAATGTAACTTTGGGTGTGAAACAAAGAAACCAATAACATGTATGTATTTTTAGACACTCTTGACAGATTGCAACAACTCACTGTGTGTGTTGATAGTATGTATGAGGCTGTGATGAAAGCTCAGCATGATTGTATCTGTTTCTCCTAGAAGTCAGTTTCTATGTGTTGCACGTCAACTTCATGATGTGTCCATACATTTATGCGATGTCTCGAATCGCTGTGTTTTAATGTGTGCTAGGCGGACGGTGAAGTAGCTGCTGGCTTCCTCGCCAGCGTCTGTTCTCATATAATAAGGCCTGATTTAAGGTTGACCAGAGCACACCATTTCCTCATTTCCTTTACAGCCAGTGGTGATGAGATCTCTTCACAATATTTACCCAGGGAATAATGATGTTTGATTTGACTCTTCTGGGTGTGTCTCTGTGAGGGCTATTTTCGCCCACTGCTGCCACTGAGAGAGAAAACAGACAGAAGCTATGTCCACAGGAAAGAAAAAGCCTCAGATCATTGTTTATAGATGAAGCTAGCTCGGTGTATTTCTGTGCTTGGCCTTCAGAATGAAGAGCTGCTGTGTTGCACTGTTGGTAGCGGGACTCACACTCGTTTTCTTAGCTTATTGCATTTCACTTAGATGCTCCTGACCAACTCAGGTTGGATTCAGTGTGAGGATGCTGCATTTGAGATTCTTATTAACATTAAAAGGGAGTTATTTAAATAGCACAGAAGCATGGACACAGACATGTAAAAGGTATCTGTGGTTGTTTTGTGTTTCTTTTTGGATTTTCTGTATCTGTCTATTGTGGTTGTTTTGCATCCCTTTGTAGTCATTTAACATCTCCTTATAGTCATTGTGTATCTCTTTTATTTAGAGTATAAATAGTAGTTGCTTAAAGTCTTTATGGAGTCCTTTTGCAGAGTAGATGTACTGTATGTAGTTTTGTGTCTCCATGTAGTAATCTCACTGTGTGGTCGTTATGAGTCTCTTTGTACTCTCTTTTATAGTTGTTGTTGTTTCATGTTCATCTCTATGGCATTTTGTGTCTCTAAGTACTCTTTTTGCCATTTGACTCTTTGTAGGCATTTTGCATCTCTTTTAGGTAAATGTTGTTTGAACTTCGGTTTGTGGAGATGAGGACAAACTTTATGCCCAGGGGCCCCGGGACCTCTTGGGCCTGTGACCATTAGGTCTATTTAGTAATCCATCCATTAAGGTAGTAAAACATATTCATCTGTTGTTCTTTTAAACTCCAAAGATAGTTGTTTTGAGCATTAATTAATTTGGATTTATATGGATGGATCTATTGTGGAATTAATCAAGCATTAATTAGTGTGTTTTAGGGCAAACCGAAATGAAAAGCAAACATGATCTGCCAAGGTTTAAACCGTCATCAAACCATCATACATACCAACATACAAGCATAAACTATCATGAATACAGGGGTAAATAAACAAATAATAAACAAACCAAAAAAAGTGCATACTTTAAACTAAATTTTGTTAGCTTTTCTTGCAAAACAATTTACTAAGATGTCCATTATTTTTGTAATTTATTATGTGTAGCTGCTATTCCAAGCTAAAGTAAGGCTTGGGAATCCTCTGGGGTTGTGGGTTGTATTTACCTACCTTGAGTTTCCTCAGCAGCTCAGCGCCAATGCTACAGAAACCCACTGTAAAATGTACCTCATTATAGTCTGCACACTCTCTGAGGAGCAGAGTCATTTGCATGGCTGCTTGTCAAACCATGTTAATATTGACAAAGATTTGCACCCATTTTAATCACGCCACGTAAAAGGTATACAAAGTTGTTTATGACTGCTCCACCGCTGAGCAATAGGCACATTCCGTACTGCAGTGCACATTAAAACAGATTGCACTTTGTTCCGAGCAGCAATTGCAAATCACAGACGTCAGAGAGGTAGAGGGAAAATAGATGACTGCAATGGCAGTTTGAGTCTAACGAAAATACATTTACATATTAAACCACACAGCAGCATGCGAAGCAAGGCTCTGTTTGAATTGCACGCTCCAGCCTGCCTTCCCTCAGTGTAAGGAGTAGCAGGGGCCTCGCCGTTGTGACTGCAGTACCGTAAATTTGAAGTTGTTTACGGATGCTGCCATCTTGGTGCGCTCCGGGAGGGAAACTTGGAGCGAGGCCATTTACCGGCAGCTTGATGAGAGTGTAGTGATGCGAGTTAATTAATACAATATCCCTGGGCCCACAGGCTAGGCTGCAAAGCTAACCCAGGAGGGAGGAAGTGATAGAGAGGAGACAGAGAAATGGGATGGAAGAAAAGACAAATTATGCGTGGGAATCATAGATATATACAGGGAGAATAAAACTGTGTAAAGTAAGGCTACAGTACCTGCTAGGCAGCAAAACATAATTAAATTACACAGCTAAGACGTACCGATGCAGCTGAATTAGCCATCTTGATTAAATCCAGCCAGGATCAGACTGCATGACATGTTGGTCTTTCAAGATGGTCACTATGTCAAATTAAGCAATCACAGTTATACATTTTTGCTGTAAATTGACAAAGAGACATGGCAGGCGTTGGACCCCAGCCAATCACAGCATGACTGCTTTCATGACTTGTACATAGGTGATCAGTAAGGTGCCAGGGATCGAGTCAGATACTGTGTTGAATGTCTTCCAAGACCCTACACGGGGGGGGGGGTGTAGAGTCAGGCCATTATTGGGCTTCTATCCGTTTACTAATCTTGACATAAGTGTGTGAGTAAATGTCAGAGTGACATTTTGGTAAGGCAGGCAATAGATTTGGCATCAATTTTAGAGGGATGGATTCAGCGTTTTGGTTCATTCGAGTGAGACACACGTGTTTTCTGCAAGAAACATTAGGAGGAGAAGTCACATCTTAGAGGCCTTAACACTGAATTTAATTCAGAAGGTGATACTGGACAGCCCTAGCATTAACCTACTACAAGCTACAGTGTGTAGAATATGTTTCACTCTATTAAAAATGCATTCGCTACAATCCCACTCTAGCTTTCTCCTACTGGAATAATTGGATTCCACCACTGAAGGTAGAGTGAGAAGGATACTGACAGCAGACGTGTGCTCCAGTGAAAGAGGGCTTTTTGAAAAACTAAAGAGTGTCTAGGTCCAACCCACTCCAACATAAACTTGAAACAAATGAATCTATTGACCATGACCCCTCAACAAAGCAGAAAAGGAGCAGCTTTGGTTTCCTTTCCCCTGCAACCGATTTTTGGTTGTAAGCTAAGATGTTTTTTTAGCCATGGCACCACAGTTGCGGCTTCCCCTTAACTTTGCCTCAGTGAGCGAACTCTTGTCTGTTGAGTTCCATCAAACAGAGAAAAACTTGCCTGGAGATAGAGGAGTCCGTAGGGAGGTCCTCGCCTCCCCCTCTCACTCTTTCTCTCTCCTTCTGTATCCATTTATTTTAGCTGGCAAAAAAACAACAACTTTGGGACCACGGTTGTCAAACAAGACTATTTTTTTTTTCCGCAGCTGAGGTGCAGTCTAAGAGAGTATTCTTTATTGTAATATATACATGTATGTAGTCTATGGAATGAATATATGTCTTAAAGAGTAGCTTAGACTGGTGGGTGCTCTCCTATGCTAAACAATTATATATTTTTTTAACAACAAGCTCCCTCATTCATTGACTAAGTTTTATCACGTTTGCAAATCAGCCAAATGACGGCAGCAAGATACTGTAAATAGCACGCCTGCCAGTCGACACAAAAGAGATAGGGGCTATAAATACCTTGAATAAATCCCCCTAATCAGGAAGCGGGAGAAGCACAAGTTGTGTTGATATAGGAAACTGGTGGCTGAATCCCATTTGAAATGCTTTCGCCAGCTTTTCCTTTTGGTTAATGTTTACAATTCCCTCGATAATTACCATATTAAAATGCATGTAGGAGTCTGTGCAGTTGTGGGGAGAAAAGATAACACTGTGAGAGTAGGGGGGGTGGGGGATGGGGGGTGTCTACCGGAAGGCCTATCAGTCAGTTCTGAATTGCTTTATAATTACTGAGATGCACAGACATAATTTCCTTCTAAAAATAATGCAAAGTTTAATTTCCCTCCCCTCCCTTAATACTGTTGCATGGGGGGGAGAACTCTCTCTCTCCTGAGCATTAACTTAACCTCTTCCTGTATTAGTCAGTGTGGTGCCATGTTAAGCACAGTGTAGCCTAGTTTCTGCACAGCGTGAATGTCACTGCCTCCCTGTTTTGGGACTGGAGAATAATCCAAATTCTGACACATTGGGGTTGTATTCATGAATATGACAAACTGTCTAGCCAACGTTTTTTTTTTTTTTTTTTTTACTTTTTTTTATTATTATTTTTTATTTGCATAGATTCCTCATAAATTTTAATCTTTGGTGTATGCCAACACAACATTAAATAATGTATTCTGTGCACAGACAAAATTTCCCATACTGAACAGCTGGATCTGTCAATCATTTGGCCTTAATTAGAGTGAACCTGGAGACTGCCGCCAATTTAATGGGCTTTATGATGAAGGTTTGGTTATTAAAGTTTCGGCCATTTTTTAGGCCAATGGATGTCTGGATGTTTTTTTCTAAAACAGTTCAAGTAAAGGTTGGTCTGCTGCTCTGTTTATAGTTATTGCTATAATAAGGTGGAACAGAACTTACAGTATAACATCTACAACTGAGCTTAGAGAGATACATGGTAACCTTTTGTTGGCTTTTCTTTACAATTATTTTTGCAACATAAAAAACTACATCCACTGCAGACTGCTGTTGGTCTGTCAGTTAGTCAGTCAACCACTTTGGTCCGGACTGAAAAATCACATTCATGCTTCCCAGATGCTTTCCTTTGGCGATCCCCGGACCTTTCCTTTTGCGCCACTATAAGGTTTGTCAAATACTACAATACAATAACACAAAGATGTGTTTTGTGCTTAGGGATTGTTTAGCAATTGTTAGGATGCTAACATGCTAAACTAAGACTGTGAACATAGTAAACCCTGCCAGCTGGTTTATAGCTAACAAGCTAAACTCGGCATGTCTACGTTGTCATTGTGAGCATTAAACATTTAGCGTGCTGATGTTACCAGTTAGCTCAAAGAATCGGTGTGCCTAGTACAGCCTAGTACAGTTAATCTGTTGGTTTTAATATCCCAACTATGTGAAGGTGTAATACTAAATTGCATGACTACTCCTTTAAGATTTAAAGGGATTGTGGTGTTCCCCAAAAATGTCCTGAGGCTCAAAATTAGGAATTAAGGATGGACTATATACAGTCTATGGGATAAAATGATTTAGTAATGTTGTCAGTAACCAGGATCTAATGACTTAGACAACGGGGTTGCTGTGATTGGGGGTATTTATAATCAGGTTAAACACCAACATCTGAGACAAAACAATTGTTCTATGGAGTCCTGTATCCCCCCCAAAAAAAGAAAAGTAGCCAAGGAAAGGACAGAAAAGGAAAGGTTGCAGGAGGGTGTGTGCAACGACCGGCAGGTTCTCCTATGATGAAATATTGATGGCGCTGACTTTGATTCTGCAATAGGTACTTTTGATCCAGATCTGTTGTGGCAGAGGAGACACCCCCCCCCATATTCTTCCTCAGGTGTGTCGCTGGTCTTTTCGCTTTCGAAAAATGCCATCCCCCTCCCACTACCTTTGATCAAACGTGTAGACTTTGAAAAATAACTTATAGAGATCAATGATGCGTGTACACAGGCAGTATGGAATTGTTGCAGTGGGTGCTGGGTGAGGGCCAACGATGGGCTTTGCCGTTAGTCAGTTGTTGACTTTTATTTATCATGAGAGCTGCTGCTGTAATTGATGACTGAATCAAACACAGTGTGGAAAGTAACCGCTGACGTCTTTGCTTTTTCAGCTGAACAGCGATCGTGTCTCTTTTCTCCCTCAGCACTCATCTCAAATTTAAAATACAATACTTTCAAAAGAGGGTGAAAAGCAAGCTCTGTTATTTAAAGAGACTGATTTCATTCAGAAAAACTCAGGACATTGTTCAGGCTATATATCCTGAGGCTACACTGTCAGTGTGTTCACATCTCTTGTTCAGTTCTTTGCACATTTGTATATCACCCCAATGCATCCTCTACATGCTTTTCTGCCTCTTTTATTCTCTTAAAAGAGTCAAGTGCTCTTTTCCTTTGTCTGCCTACAATCCAGTGTGTGTGTGTGGAGTGGAGAGTATGATGTGTCCACTACGGCGCTGTGTCCCTGGGTAATGGAGCAGCGAGCCATCTGTCTGTCTGGCCGGCCATCCGTCGGCATCCTCAGATCCGGTCCGTGTGTCTCACCTGCTAATGAACAGCTAGCAGGTACTCTGCTGCAGCCCTTTAAATGGATGAGTTCCCTGTACAGTGGAGGCTGCCATGCACACTCGGCTCCCCCATCACTTTTCTTCTTCTTCTTCTTCTTCTTCTTCTTCACATCTCTTTTCCTTTCTTACCTTCCTGCAACATACTTACACTAAATTCTGAGCATTTTTCTATTTTTCCTAGTCTGGCTATCACCAGACCAAGCTCAATCTTTTAAGATTGAACATTAGTCTGGGGAGTCTGCTCTGTATTTTATCTGCACAAGAGGTGTGATCAACGGGCATAGTTCAAATGACTCTGTACGCAATTGGATAGTCCTTCAACTAATCAGACCAACGATCCGGGTGACATAGCAGCGACAGCGGCATCAGCGGGTTGCTGCCATGGAGTGCTGCGCTTCGGTGGCCGGCTTGTTGAATGTAAACAAGAAGCTGCTTGGTCGCTTCTCTTATCGTCATTGTGTTAAACCCGCCAATAGCGCGCCAGGTGGATAAGCCAGTTTGTGATTGGTTCCCGCAAAATTGTGAACGGAAGCAGGAGAGATAAACGTAGAGGTTTCCAGCCTGAGCTGCAGGGCAAAATCAAATCGCCGGCAGATTGGGAGGGGTTTACCCAGTCCATATTTGTCCACTTGTTTTATCTAAATTTGAAGCATAACATGGTGAACATGCGAGCAAATATTAGCAGCTGCTAAAGCTAGCGAGGTTACGATCACAGTCTGTTTTTCTCGTTTCCTAAATACAATTCTGGTATTTGTTTTGAAAGCTAAATTGGAGCCTCCTTGTTTACCCTATTGTTTAGAAGAATGCAGTACTTAGTTTTTTTCGCCGCTCCCTGGGAACCTGTGTTATGCAGCACTACATTAACGGCCCAGCCTGACCACACTGTATGTTTGAAATGTAAAGCAGCGACACAGAGACCGCACTTCGTTAATAATTGCCATAATTGTATAAGTATGTGGAAACTGCTACACAAAATGGAGCAATGACTATTATCAGGTTGATAACCAATAATTACTTACAAACTCTGTGCTCATTAAGCAGCTCCTGTGGAGAAACTGAGCTCGATATAGCCCTCCAGAATCCCCCCCCTTCGCCCACCAGGATCCCGCTGCTCTCCGTCTCCCTCTCGTTATATCCCATTTTCTCTCTTCTCTTTCTCCATCCCATTCTGCTTTTCATTCCATCTGTAATCTATGTTGTTCTGTTTCAATCACTTTACATCTCTTCACATGGGCACGCTTTGTCCCCTGCTCTAGTATACCCTTTTTCTCTGCCTTCCATGCTCTCTATCTGTGAGTGGTGATCAACGTAATCTTTCTTCCCTCCACACATTTTCCTGCTAAATCCCAACATCCTGTTTATGTATGTACATGTCATGCTGCTCTCCACCTCCCTCCTCTCTCTGGTCTTTCTCCTTGAGAGATTAACCATCCCCTCTGCATCTTGTCTCATCTATCATCCTAATGGGGGCTACAAGAAAGAAAAAACAACAATTTGTATAGGGAGAAACGGCCACAGGAAAGGACAAGGAAAGTGTCTGGATTGCCAAAAAGTGTCTGGATTGCCACTGCTGATCAAGTTCCAGACCTGACGTGACACTAGTGGCACAGGACGAGACCTCATTGTTAACAGCTGAAATTGTCACCTGCAACGCTACATACACAAACACTCCAACATGCACACACCGACATGACAGCATGCTTGTGTTAAGCAAATGAAATAGATGATGCTCATGTGTTCAAATGCAACTGGATTAACAAATGATTTCAAAAATATTAACAAAAATAATTGAATGGTTAAAAAAAAAAACACACAGCTAAATTAAAAATAGAGATTTGGACATGAAGATATAAAAAGAGAAGCACCTGGTGAAATAATCTTGCCTCCCAACTTTCAGCTATTAGCTTGTCTTTTGTGCTTTAATACTCACATAAGGAATACATTACATTAAAAGTTTTGCAAATGTAGAAAATTAAATAATACATGAAATAAAAAATAACAGTGTCAAATACCCGGAAATATATGTGCCACACAACCAATCAGGACAAGGATCAGTGTCCAATACGTACCTACCCTTTCCGTTTCAACCTCACCAATGCTGTGGTGTTGTGGTGAATTGCTGTTGTGTTGTGGTGAATTGCTGTTGTATTGTGGTGAATTGCTGTTGTATTGTGGTGAATTGCTGTTGTATTGTGGTGAATTGCTGTTGTATTGTAGTGAATTGCTGTTGTATTGTGGTGAATTGCTGTTGTATTGTGGTGAATTGCTGTTGTATTGTGGTGAACTGCTGTTGTGTTGTGCAATTTGCTGTCGTGTTGTGGGATAAATGTAAGGCGTGTTCTAAATGTACTTCCAAAAAGAAGAAAAAGACACAGCTAATCCGCCTGTTCGGTGGTATCTCTGGATATAAAGTAAATGCTTCAAAATCCTCACTAATACTGCTTAACGGAAATGAAAGACAATATATAAACCAATACTTATTTATTTTAAAGATCTCATCTAATTTAACATATTTGGGCATCAAAAGAAACCCTAGCACCAAGAAACTATAAAGTAAAAATGAACTCAGTACATAAATCTATAGAAAAGTGAATTTTTTTTAAAATATCTCCAAGTGAGGAACTTTATTTCTTCTATGCAAAACCAATCAGTTGGGATTCCTGCACTCTCATCCTTAGAGGAAAGTATAACAAACAATTGCAATGAGAGGGGTTTGATTTCATCAATATATAACTGGCTTGCATCTGGCTCTAAAGAAACATCAATAGTTAGACTTGAGACATGGAGGACGGACTTAAAAAAGGACATTTCAGAAAACGACTGGAAGAAAACTTGTGACGCATCACAGAAAAAACCAGCAAACTCTAATTTAAACGAATTCAATATAATTGGCTGATGCAGACATACACAACTCCTGTTTGGGGGTTGGTGAAAATTGTATTTGCAATGAAAAATGTATAAAACAATATTGTTAAAAAAATAACGTTTTCTGCTTTGCACTATGTTTGCAATTCTGCAACACACTACTTGCAAAACACTACACATTGTTTCTTACATTTTGTTCAAGAATAAAAACTTGCATTGGGAAAATACTTCTCACTATCTGAAACATACAACATGGCAACACATGCACACGCACATGCACATGCACACACACAAACACAAACACACAAAAACACTTAAATCAGTCTAAGCCTCAGCACTACAGATAGACCTCAGGTATACTTGGCCCCTTACTCCCCATTTCTCAATCCGATTGAGGAATTCTTTCCGGCTTGGCATTGGAAAGTGTACGACCACCAACCACATGCCTGCATGCAAGCAATGAAAGAGGCATGCAGAGACACTGAGGTGGAGTCAGTCCATGATATTTCTTGTGATGTGAATGAGGTGATGTGGCCAGACCCTAACAGAAGGTGCGATCCATGAACCATCCACCCCATCCTTTACAAAACATGTTTTTGTTTACCATTGCACTGTAATTTTACTGCAGTTATTTTTATTGTTTCATGTTTGTTTCCAGTAACATATTGTATTGATTACTGTACTGCAATTCTACTTTTCTTTGTGTTTTTTATTGTAAAAACCTGCAGTGTGAAAAACTAAACTGTAATTTTTTTTCTGAAGCCTTTCTATTTTTGCTTTCATTGAAATGTAAGTAGATGTTCTGTACTGGAACAATCTTTTTACAGAAGCCTGTATGAGAAAAAAGGTATACAAAGTACTAAAGACAGCACTGTTTTTGTGTTGTTGCTACTTCGAAAGAGTAAGTCAAGTGGTGCATGTGTATCATGTTGTTGCAAAAATGCCATTTTGAAAAAGGATTGTTATATAAGGATATATATTCCCTATATGTATGTAAAAAAAACGTATAGTCATTGTGATGGCAAAATTATATTTTACCCAAGTAACTATGTCTTTCTGTATGTGCTCTTGTTATGTCTCCCCCAAGGAGAAGTAAAATACATTTGTCTGTGAGAAAATAGCCAACCTAGGTTTACTGAGATACAACCGTAGTCACAACTTCTTAACTTGTTGTTACCAGAAACATTTTGAGTGCTGTGGTAAACTGGAGCAGAAAAGGCAACAACCTTTGGGTGCATGTGGAGATGAAATGGGTGAAAATTGGCTTCAACTAATCATCCTCCAAAAATATTTGTTATTTTTTTATGCAAATCAGTAAAAAACAAAGAAAGAAAGACAAGCATTCATTATGAACATCAACTGACACTAAAGACTAACCAATAGTGATAGCCAGTTCAGTTTCTGCTTTTCAACATGTGATTACTCTGATTGTCTTTGAACAAACTAAATCCCCATTGCAAACACTGCTACAAAGGTATGACATTATTAGGTTTAATGCAAATAAGCTGCAGCTCCCTATACTGTTTTGTCATATCTCTGTTGGTTAATTTAAATTTTTATTCGTTTTTATGCAATGCGCCTGCATTTTGGGCACAGATGATTTTTGACTTTCAAGCTCCAGTTGCCTTAAAAAATACCTCAAATATCTGTGCTGAATACCAGCTACAAACTGAAATCAAATATAATATCTCACCATTTTGTAATTACCCTCAAATAAATTTGCACTGTATGTTATTGTTATTCTATGTCATTTATGGGAAATTTTCAAAATGTCTATTACTTGGCTTTCCAGGCCCTGAACCTCCCCTCCAACAGCCACCTCTACTGTAAGTGGGACAAACCAACTGCGGGAGGCCCCTGGTAACCACATGCTATCACAGCTCGGCCTTCCAGCCTCCAACCGCGACACGCTTACACTCATCCACTCCACAGGAGAAGTGTTGAGCCTCACTCGCCAATGTGAGAGCACAAACACAGAAACAGTTACCCTCCACTAGATAGGCAGTGCTGCTTATACCTCCCCCTCCCTCCCTTTCTCTCTCAGTTTTACATCTCTCTCTCTCTCTCTCTTCACTCTTCTGACTGCTGTTATCTACTCAGTTTGTCTCTCTTCTCCTCTCAAAGTGCACTTTTCCCTCAAGCTTCGTCCCAGGCTCTGATATTTTTGTTGCTGTTTGTTTATCAGCTTTGCTTCGTCTGGTATGACCAGTAGCTTATGTTGGTTAATGTTAGTTGATATTAGAAAACTGTTAGACATTGCTGTGTAACTGATATTATTGTGTCAGACCACTAACTTTAAGCCTTTTTTCTGCTCCGGTTACTATTATATGTACATATATGTATATACATATGTGTATGTATGTATATGTGTACATACATACATACCGGTACATATGTACATACATACACATACTGTATGTATACACAGTATACATAGAAGGCAATGCAAAGCGACCAAGGGGCCATGGAGGACAGCAGACGTTCCAACATTTGAAGACAGAGATGACATTAAATAATATTTAACATTTGAGCGGTTAGCCACAGCCTATAGTTAGTTACTTCTTAATCATTTGACATTTGGCCTGTTTGGTTTATGGGTTCATAGTGTTTGGCTATGGTTCTGCCTGTGATATGGTGGGTAGATCAGCTGCTCACCAGCTTAATCAAGGAGAGTGTATTCAGGTTCGCCTGATTAGGTCCTGAGGGGCTGGGCACTTCTAGGGTAACAATAAGTAAGACAGTTCTGCAGTTAATGACATTTTTTGAGTATTTGGGGTGCATATTGTTGCGGGTGCACATATATTTATAAATAGTACTGTCAGCAGTAACTGATCTATTTAATTGTAATATTTTCACAAACAAAGTATTAATGTTGCTTTCTCAGGTTAGCTCACCCTAAAATCACCTGTGCAGGTGGTAGGGTCAAATTAGGTGAGGTTGAGTTAAAAGAGCTTCAGGAGAAAAGGAGAGGGGAAAGGACTTGGCAGCTTCCTGTAAGGTTGCCGTTTTGTTTGTTTGATGTTATTTTGCCTCAGTTTAATTTAGTTTTTTTTATCTATCTGGGTACAGTTTGCGCCCATTGTTTGAGTGTTGTATGTTTATTATAAAGTTTTTGCACTTCAAAAGCTTCCTGTCCAGCTTCCTCAAAACACCCCACCACCTCATCGGCCTTGGCATGAGGTTGGTGGTTTGACGATGGTATGTTGAAAAAAAGTCACAAAAGCGCCCTAGTATAGTATGTCGAAAAAATCCCTAAAAAGTTCTATGACTATGTGTTAGAAAAAAACGTTTTGGTATAATATGTCGAGAAAGTCCTAAAAACGCCATTGTGTAAGTATGTCGAAAAAACTCACAAAAACGTCATAGTTTAGCTTGTCAATAAAGTCACAAAAACGTCACAGTATAGTATTATTGAAAATGTTGGAAAAAAGTCATGGTATGGTATGTCCAAAAAGTCACAAAGACGTCATAGTATAGTATGTCGAAAAAAGTAATTTCATAGTATGTTAAAAAAAATGTCTTGGTATAATATGTCGAAAAAAAAATGAATCGATGAGTCGAATGAAGTAAGAAAAATGTCATAGTATAGTATGTTAAAAAAGTCGCAAAAACATAGTCTAGCACGTCGAAAAAGGTTACAAAAACGTCATATACTATGTCTGAAAAAATCATAGAATAGTATGTCAAAAAAGTCATAGTATAGTATAGTGAAAAAGACACAAAAACTTCATAGTATAGTATGTCAAAAAAAATCATATAGTATGTCAAAAAAGTCACAAAATCGTCATAGTATAGTATGTCAAAAAAATAATATTATAGTATGTCAAAAAAGTCACAAAATCGTCATAGTATAGTATGTCAAAAAAATAATATAGTATGTCAAAAAAGTCACAAAATCCTCATAGTATAGTATGTCAAAAAATGTCACAAAAACATCATAGTATAGTATGTTGAAAAAAGTAAAAAAACAACATAGTACAGTATGTCAAAAAAAAGCCATAGCCATTCTCAAATGTCATAGTGGAGAATTTTGAATAAAAATCATAGAATTGTCACGTCTAGTCCCTGTGTCAAGTTTCTGTTTAGTTTGTTTCATGTTTTCTGTTGGTTTTCCATTTCCTGTTTTATTTTGGTAGTTCCTCTGTTCTTCCATGTCATGTCTTATTTTACTTCAGGACATGTCAAAAAATGTGATAAAAAACCCAAAGTATAGCAAGTCAAAAAAGTGATGAAAAAGCCATTGTATAGTATGTCGAAAAAAGTGATAAAAGCCATAGTATAGTATGTCAAAAAAATGATAAAAAAGCCATAGTATAGTACGTCAAAAAACTGATAAAAAAGCCATAGTATAGTATGTCGAAAAATGTGATAAAAAACCCAAAGTATAGCAAGTCGAAAAAAAGCCATAGTATAGTATGTCAAAAAAATGATAAAAAGCCATAGTATAGTATGTTGAAAAAAGTGACAAAAAGGCATAGTATAGTATGTCAAAAAAAGGGATAAAAAAGCCATAGTATAGCATGTCAAAAAAAGCCGTAGTATAATATGTCGAAAAAAAGTGATAAAAAACCATGGTATAGTATGTTGAAAAAAGTGATAAAAAAGTCATAGTATAGTATGTCAAAAAAAGTGATAAAAAAGCCATAGTATAGAAAGTCGAAAAAAGCCATAGTATAGTATGTTGAAAAGTGATAAAAAAGCCATAGTATAGTATGTTGACAAGTGATAAAAAAGCCATAGTATAGTATGTCGAAAAAAGTGATAAAAAGCCATAGTATAGTATGTCGAAAAAAGTGATAAAAAGCCATAGTATAGTATGTCGAAAAAAGTGATAAAAAAGCCATAGTATAGTAGGTCGAAAAAAGTGATAAAAAAGCCATAGTATAGTATGTCAAAAAAAGTGATAAAAAGCCATAGTATAGTAGGTCGAAAAAAGTGATAAAAAGCCATAGTATAGTATGTCGAAAAAAGTGATAAAGAAGCCTTAGTATAGTAGGTCGAAAAAAGTGATAAAAAAGCCATAGAAGAGTATGACAAAAAAAGCCATGGTATAGTATGTCGAAAAAAGGGATAAAAAAGCCATAGTATAGCATGTCAAAAAAAGCCGTAGTATAATATGTCGAAAAAAAGTGATAAAAAAACCATGGTATAGTATGTTGAAAAAAGTGATAAAAAACCATGGTATAGTATGTTGAAAAAAGTGATAAAAAAGTCATAGTATAGTATGTCAAAAAAAGTGATAAAAAAGCCATAGTATAGTATGTTGAAAAGTGATAAAAAAGCCATAGTATAGTATGTTGAAAAGTGATAAAAAAGCCATAGTATAGTATGTCGAAAAAAGTGATAAAAAGCCATAGTATAGTATGTCGAAAAAAGTGATAAAAAGCCATAGTATAGTATGTCGAAAAAAGTGATAAAGAAGCCTTAGTATAGTAGGTCGAAAAAAGTGATAAAAAAGCCATAGTATAGTATGTCAAAAACAGTGATAAAAAGCCATAGTATAGTATGTCGAAAAAAGTGATAAAAAAGCCATAGTATAGTATGTTGAAAAAAGTGATAAAGAAGCCATAGTATAGTATGTTGAAAAAAGTGATAAAGAAGCCATAGTATAGTATGTCGAAAAAAGTGATAAAAAAGCCATAGTATAGCATGTCGAAAAAAGTGATAAAGAAGCCATAGTATAGTATGTCGAAAAAAGTGATAAAAAAGCCATAGTATAGTATGTCAAAAAAAGTGATAAAAAAGCCATAGTATAGTATGTTGAAAAAAGTGATAAAAAGCTTCCCAGGCGTTCCCAGGCCAGGTTGGAGAAGTAATCCCTCCACCTAGTCCTGGGTCTTCCCCGAGGTCTCCTCCCAGCTGGACGTGCCTGGAACACCTCCCTAGGGAGGCGCCCAGGGGGCATCCTTACCAGATGCCCGAACCACCTCAACTGGCTCCTTTCGACGTGAAGGAGCAGCTCTACTCCGAGCTCCTCGCAGATGACTGAGCTTCTCACCCTATCTCTAAGGGAGACGCCAGCCACCCTCCTGAGGAAACCCATTTTGGCCGCTTGTACCCTGGATCTCGTTCTTTCGGTCATGACCCAGCCTTCATGACCATAGGTGAGGGTAGGAACGAAAACTGACCGGTAGATCGAGAGCTTTGCCTTCTGGTTCAGCTCTCTTTTCGTCACAACAGTGCGATAAACTGAATGTAATACCGCCCCCGCTGCGCCGATTCTCTGACCAATCTCCCGCTCCATTGTCCCCTCACTCGCGAACAAGACCCCTTAGTACTTAAACTCCTTCACTTGGGGTAAAGACTCATTCCCTACCTGGAGAAGGCACTCCATTGGTTTCCTGCTGAGAACCATGGCCTCAGATTTAGAGGTGCTGATCCTCATCCCAGCCGCTTCACACTCGGCTGCAAACCGATTCAGTGAGTGCTGAAGGTCACAGGCCGATGATGCCATCAGGACCACATCATCTGCAAAGAGCAGCGATGAGATCCCCAGCCCACCGAACTGCAACCCCTCCCCACCATGACTACGCCTCGATATCCTGTCCATAAATACTACGAACAGGATTGGTGACAAAGCGCAGGCCTGGCGGAGGCCAACCCTCACCTGGAACGTGTCCGACTTACTGCCGAGAACCCGGACACAACTCTCGCTTTGGTCATACAGAGATTGGATGGCCCTGAGAAGGGACCCCCTCACCCCATACTCCCGCAGCACCTCCCACAATGTCTCCCGGGGGACCTGGTCCCTGGAACCCTCCTTTCCTGCGCCTTGGGATAGACTTTACCAGGGAGGCTGAGAAGTGTGATACCCCTGTAATTGGTACACACCCTCTGGTCCCCCTCTTTTGAACAGGGGAACCACCACCCCGGTCTGCCACTCCTTTGGCACTGTCCCAGACTTCCACGCAATGTTGAGTAGGCGTGTCAACCAAGACAGCCCCTCCACACCCAGAGCTTTCAGCATTTCTGGACGGATCTCATCTCTTCCCTGGGGCTTTGCCACTGTGGAGTTGTTTGACTACCTCAGTGACCTCCACCAGGGAAATGGACGACAATCCCCCGTCATCCTCCAGCTCTGCCTCTAACAAAGAGGGCGCATCAGCTGGATTTAGGAGTTCCTCAAAGTGCTCCTTCCACCGCCATATTACCTCCTCAGTTGAGGTCAGCAACGTCCCATCTTTACTGTACACAGCTTGGATGGTTCCCCGCTTCCCCCTCCTGAGGTGGCGAACGGTTTTCCAGAAGCGCCTTGGTGCCGACCGAAAGTCCTTCTCCATGTCTTCTCCCACACCCGCTGCTTTGCCTCTTTCATGGCTGAGGCTGCAGCCTTCAGGCCCCTCGGTGCCTTGCAACTGCCTCCGGAGTCCTCTGGGATAACATATCCCGGAAGGACTCCTTTAGTCGGACGGCTTCCCTGACCCCCGGTGTCCACCACGGTGTTCGTGGGTTAATGCCCCTTGAGGCACCTAAGACCCTAAGACCACAGCTCCCAGCCGCAGCTTCAGCAATGGAAACTTTGAACATTGTCCACTCAGGTTCAATGCCCCCAGCCTCCACAGGGATGCACGAAAAGCTCCGCCGCAGGTGTGAGTTGAAGGTCTGTCGGACAGGGGCTTCCTCCAGACGTTCCCAATTTACCCGCACCACCCGTTTGGGCTTACCAGGTCTGTCCAGAGTCTTCCCCCACCCTCTGACCCAACTCACCACCAGATGGTGATCAGTTGACAGCTCTGCCCCTCTCTTCACCCGAGTGTCCGAAACATACGGCCTCAGATCAGATGAAACGATTATAAAATCGATCATTGACCTTCGGCCTAGGGTGCTCTGGTACCAAGTACACTTATGAGCATCCCTATGTTTCGAATATGGTGTTTGTTATAGACAATCCATGACTAGCACAGAAGTCCATTAACAGACAACCACTCTGGTTTAGATCAGGGAGGCCGCTCCTCCCAATCACGCCTCTCCATGTGTCTCCATCATTGCCCACATGTGCGTTGAAGTCCCCCAGCAGAATTATGGAGTCCCCCACCGGAGCCCCATACAGGACTCCATTCAAGGTCTCCAAGAAGGCCGAATACTCTGAACTCTTGTTTGGTGCATATGCACAAACAACAGTCAGAGTTTTCCCCCCAACAACCCGCAGGCGTAGGGAGGCGACCCTCTTATCTACTGGGGTAAACTCCAACGTATCGGCGCTCAGCCAGGGGCTTGTGAGTATCCCCACACCCGCCTGGCGCCTCACACCCTGGGCAACTCCGGAGAAGAAAAGAGTCCAACCCCTCTCCAGGAGTATGGTTCCAAAGTCACAAAAATGTCATAGTATAATACGCTGAAAAAAGTTATAGCATAGTATAGATGTGACACTGACTCAACGCTAGCGCCCCTTTTTTCTATAACTGGCCTCCTTTCAAAGGAGGAAGCCTAAAAACAATCTCCAAAAGAGTGAAAGTGGTGCTGGGTTGTGGTGGGTGTCAGTCAGGCGAAGGCCCTACTGTCTCCCACTCCAGAGAACAGGTACCCTGAACTAGTTTCTACAAAGCTAAGTCAGAGATTTAATGGAATATAAAGCCTCTGGGCCCTTTTAGCAATTTGGAGTCAACACTAAAATACACCCACGCTCAACTAGAAAGACTTTCCTTTCCTGCCCCTTCATGTGCAAATGTGCTGAATGGAGGTGTGTGTTGTAAGTATGTGCTAATGTGTGTGTGTGTGTGTGTGCTCAGTTTCCCTATTGACTCCATCCTACAACTCCCTCCTTCCTTTTTCTGATCTGTAGCAACACATCAATGTCTAACGTGGTTCCCACTACAGGTCTTCACAGGTTAAAAAAATATGCCTGAAGCCAAAAAGACCCGGAAATGTACTACATGGAACCAACTGGACCCATCTATTATTTGGAAGCTGGGACCAAGAGCCGTGCCGAACCGAGAAATGTAGGACATAAACCTCAACCCGACGGGATCCGGGAGACATAGACCAGATTGGCACCGATTTAACAGCTGATTGCTATGAACAAGGAAATGTTAATTTACCAGTTGTCATGAAAACACCTTTGTGTCTTGTCTAATGTAGCGTTAGTAGCCTTCTCCCTTGTGCCTGGTCATGTTGATATAATACATCCTCTTGCCAAGAAAGTTGTTAAAATACATTCAGGTTTTCTGTTATTCCTCTTACTGATTGAAACAGCATGACCAATCCACTTGTTATTAAAGTCCACTTACTGTCACAGTGACAGGTCATGACAAACGTGGCTCATTTAGAATCGGCATTGCAGTTTTGTTGCATATAGCATAGTAAAAATAACTTTGACTGTTTGCTGCTACGGCTGCTAACGCTGAATGGATTTTCGTGATATGTGATCCCGCGATTCTTGTGTGACATCTTAAAAATCCAGCTGCTGTGCAAGGTAAGGTCTTGCTAGCTTGAGCTCATCTACTTCCGCTTTTCTTCTGTGTTTACCCTGATGTTTACATGTGACCGGCCAGCTGGCCAGCTAACCCAGGCTAGTAGAGTCGGCAGGAGACTGGCAAGATAGCCACATGCCATCACTGTCCAATGTCAACCACATAAAGCACAACACATTTTTGTAAATTTGTAAAATAGATAATTCTGACGGAGAGCAGACTGGAGAGGCATGCACCTTTTAGAATTTTCTTTTTTTATATTGCATCATTACCATATGGTGTGATTTGTTGTTGATACCCTGCAGATTGTAAAAAATGTTCCTTTGTGAGAGCAGGTTTTATCCAAGGAAAAGTTCTTTACGAGACACCTTCATACTACACCATATGGCAATGATGCAATATAAAGTTTTTTCCAGATGCCAGTAATGCTTTCTGCAATATTAGTCAGAGAGCGACTCTTGACACTGTCTGTGTGATTGGCAGTATTTCCAGCTGTTGGTAGAGTTAGAAGCCTGTTCAGGTTCAGTGTTTTTTATGCTGACATCAGCATTGGCATATCTGTAATGTTGAATGAGGGAGAGATTAAAATATACAGTGATATGTTGTTACCTTGAGATGGTGGGGTATAAAAATGGAGTAATACTTAGTTTAACAGTATTTGTCTTGCTAGTTTAGCCGATTGATTTGAGTGTTTGCCTTATAGCTGCCAGATAAACATGATAATTACAGTGTGAGTTGTCAGATCTTGCTGTATTAATACAACTAGTTCCACTTAGAATCAAAGTCAAAGTCAAATCACTTACCTAAACCTAATATAGTTTAGTTTAGAGACGTTTTTGGGTATGTCATTAAAAAATGTCTTTTGTCCCACTTGGTTGACACCTTAAACAAAACTGAAAACCAAATTAGTTAGAATCACAATCAAATAGGGAACGTGAATAGGAGCTGAAGCCAGATAAATAAAGACAGCAGTCCATGATGCTATTGCACTGACAAACAATTTTCATAATTCTGGCCCTGTGCGTTAACACAATGGATTTGAAATGAAATCGAGATGAAATTGAAGTGCAGACTTTCAGCTTTATTTTGAGGGTATTTACATCAAAATTGGAGGAAGGGTTTAGGAATTGCAAATATTTTCGTACATAGTCTACATAGTACATAGGCCTGGCAAAGCATCACAAAGGAGGAAACCCAGCGTTTGGTGAGGTCTATGGATTCCAGACTACAGGCAGTCATCACCTGCAAAGGATTCTCAATAAAGTATTAAGAATGGACATTTTATTTATGATTATATTAATTTGTCCAATTACTTTAGGTCCCTTGAAATAAGGGGACTATGTATGAAAATGTGGGTAATTCCAAAACCCTTCCTCCAATTTTGATGTAAATATCCCCAAAATAAAGCTGAAAGTCTGCACTAAAATTCCATCTCATTGATTTCATTTCAAATCCATTGTGTTAGCGCACAGGGTTAAAATTATGAAAATTGTGTTACTGTCCAAATATTTCCGGACCTAACTGTATCAGTCAGCCTATTGGATACCTGACAGCTAATTTAGCCCCCCCCTTAATGAGCAGAGGGCCCTGCTGCACAAACCCCACAATCTGTTACATAACAACATCATATACAGTATAGCATGCACAGTAAGAAGCAGACTGCTAACTGGCAGATTCTTGTAAGAATAAAGGGAAATTATATTCAGTACACAATGCATCCTTAATACAAGTTGAAAGTGAGTAAATACAGTATTTAGAATCTGTAGGTCTGTACTTTTTAATATTTAAAACATCTTAAAATGTTTTACCATGTGAATGTTTAAGAGTTGATATAACACAGTAAAAGCAGAATTAAGTGAGATGAAAATTAAGTATGAAGTCATTTTATTTTGTTCTTTGATACAGCAGTTACAGTGGTAGCAATGTCACTTTATTTATTCAGCCACCTACATAGTAATGTTGTTGAGCATTAAGTGTAAACATACAGAAATATATTGCAGTGAATACTTTCTTTTGTGTTTTTCCTGTTACAAGCTAAGAAAACACCTGAAAAATCTTGAAAAGACTTTGTCTCTCAATACTTTTTGCCTTTCCTAAAACAGCTGGGCACTGAGTAAAAAGTGCATTTGTTGGGGACTACTTTCAACTGTGGATTAATAGACATTTGATGCTTCAGCAAGTATTTACAGCAGACTCAAAATAAACAACATTGCCCATGTTTATCATGGGCAATGAAGAAACATATCATCCTGTGCCCACTGATGTTTTCTTTGTGTTGTTTTTTTTGGACAACAATGGTGTGTAGTAACATAGTAATCTTGTAGCGCCTTAAGTGTAAAATTGTATAAGGAATAGACTGCAGTGTGAAGAATACTTGTGTAAACTAAGTCTATTCAAATATTAACATGTGACAAAATAAAGCAACACTGTAATAATTAATGAAAACTAAAGTGGTCTAGGAGCAGTGTTACTAAAAATCTGATTCTGACCTTAGCAAGACTTGTGTGGAAGTATATATGTTCTGACAACACAGATGTCAGAGGGGACCCTCAGGACCCCAGCCTGTCACCGTGGGCTAGCCAAGGCGGGCTAAATTAATCTAGGCTACACCAGTAAGGGAAGGGGTCACAGTTCACTGTGTATGCCCCGCTGCTTCAGCACTGGCTGACAGGCCACAGGAGTCTGAAAGTCCATGATGTACTGGCATTTGCTGGGCTCCTTCACCGATCTCAAGGCTGTCTCCGTTCCGCATGTCAGCGTGACCTAGAAAAGCACAAAGAAAGAAAAGTTGAGGTGGTGTGGGGAGAAGAGCCGATGTTAGCCTGAGTCAAGAACCATGCCAGTTTTATCTCCCAATGGAGGATGATTGAAGATACTGTCCTACCTCTTGTTTAAGTGATTTTCAAAGCAGTTTACAAGACCTAGTGATGCTGTGACTATGAGACACTGTGGCATTATGGGACATCACTGCTTTACCCACGTGTCAACAATGATTAACACTGTCATGACTTTAATAGGTGACTTTGACACTCTCTGCAAGAGAGTGGAAAGGAAAAGCAACTTATTGTACTTCTAGGGAGTTTCCATAGCAACCCCTCACATCACACTACATCCTGAGCAGACAATCCCTCTGGCGAACAAAAGCACCAGGAGAGGGAGAGAGATGGGAACTTAACAGGTATTACTGGGCTGAAGTTTCAGGCTGGTACAACTGGTGATTCAGTTTTGCCCTGTACTTGGATTACAAATAGAGTCCTTTGTTATCACTTAGTATCTTGTTGCACAAATTCATTAAGTTGGTGTATTCCGCTCAGTGAGACAAAGTGTTTTCCTATGTGCATGTGCATAATTATTGGTGATTCCATTTTGACTTGCAGGTGCCAGACCCATAGGTCAGTGTTGGGGGCAGTACTTTAGACTTGTATGATTATATGTGTGTGGTTACAGGTATGCAACTTTTCCAGCTTGTGTTTTTAGTTGTCTTGATTCTTACTTGTCAATATTACACATGACGATCAGTTTACTCATCGTGGTTAGTACTACTGCCTGTAAAAAACGTGTGTATGTCTTCTGTGGAGCTTTGTCTGTATTTACCAAAAGTAATTGCAGAGATCTGATGTCGCCAAAAGAAGTACAAAAGGTACAAAAACACAATCAGACAGGTTGTAAACAAACCAACCAAGACATTTTCTTTAGGCATGAAAGTGAGTGCACCCCAAATGTAATTATCCCTCATTGTACAGGAAAAGAACTACAGTAACTTGGTAGGTGAAGTCGCTCTGCAAACTGCGTTGAATGTTTATAATGGACATCTCTTCTGACTTTGGCTAACCTGAGGACTCCGTACTTGTCTTACTAGATCGTAGTGCTGCATTTGACACTATTGACTATAGAATCCTGTTACAGAGACTGGAACATTTAATTGGCATTAAAAGAATCACACTAAGCTGGTCTAAGTGCTATTTATCAGATCACTCATGATTTGTTCATGTTAATGATGAATCCTCCCGGCACGCTAAAGTTAGCCATGGCGTACCACAAGGCTCAGTGCTTGGACCAATTCTATTTACCTTATATATGCTTCCTCTAGGCAGTATTATTAGGAAACACCCCATTAACTTTCACTGTTATGCGGATGATACCCAATTATACCTATCAATCAAGCTAGATGAAACCAGTCAGTTAGTTAAACAAAAAGCATGCAAATACATAAAATCCTGGAAAGAGATCATATTTATCCGGTATTAGCTTCTCTGCAATGGCTTCCTGTAAAATCTAGGATGGAATATAAAATCCTTCTCCTGACCTACAAAGCTCTTAATAGTCAGGCACCATCATATCTTAAAGAGCTCATAGTATCTTATTGTCCCACTAGAGCACTGCACTCCCAGAATGCAGAGTTACTTGTGGTTCCTAGAGTCTCTAAAAGTAGAATGGGAGCCAGAGCTATCAGGCTCCTCTCCTGTAGAACCAGCTCCCAGTCTGGGTTTGGGAGGCAGACACGATCACCACATTTAAGAGTAAATTTAAAACTCTCCTCTTTGATAAAGTGTATAGTTAGGGAGTGAGAAGTTGCATCGTTCGCCTAGACCGGCAGGGGAGGGTGTTATGCTGCAGACACTGCACCCCTTCTCTTCTCTGCTTCTCGTCATAGTCAGATTCATCTACCAACCCTTATAGAGCTGGCTCAGGTTTGCCTTGGACCAGCTCTTAGTTATGCTGTTATAGTTGTAGCCTGCCGGGGGACTTCTTTTGACACTGAGCTCCTCTCTCCTCTTTCTTCCCATCTGTGTGCACTCTTGTCCCAGAAATGCTTGTTACTAACTTAGCTCTGGGGAGCTTATTCCCTGGAGTCCTTTTGTTTTCTCGCCCCGCACCTGGTTGCATCTGTCGCTGTGGTCCTGCTCGACGCTCTGCTATGCCCTGCTACGCCCTGCAGTGCCATAAGCTACTACAACTACTATTTCTAGTCATAGTTCCATGATCTTTATTGTTACTATAATTGCCACTGTTCATCGTACCCCCAACCTGGGTCTGTCTGAGGTTTCTCCCTAAAAGGAAGTTTTCCTCACCACTCAAGGTTTTGGCCTAAAAGGAAGTTTTTTTCCTCACCACTGTTGCACTAAATGCTTGCTCTTTGGGGAATTATTGGAATTGTTAGGTCTCTGTAAATTATAGTGTGGTCTAGACCTACTCTATCTGTAAAGTGTTGAGATAACTCTTATGTTATGATTTGATACTATAAATAAAATTGAATTCAATTTATTTGACCATTAAAAATGATGGCCAAATCTAAAAATCGGATCTATATTGTAATTAACTGGAATAATCCTTTAAACAATGGGAGCGGCTGATTTAGATCTGGAGCCACAGTTAGCTATGGCTGCTAGCTGTACAGTAGCTAAACTCACTGCTCACATGTAACAGTCACAGTCCAGCACTTTGAATTTAATTAATAACTGAAACAGTCAAGTTCACCCTTCCCCACAGAGTCTTAAGATACACTGCATGCTGCTTGAATTTGGATTACCGCAATATCCACCACTGAAACAATACATCACTGGTCCCACTACTCAAGTATAAAGAGAGAAGTGCGTTTCACCGCTGAAAGAGAGAGCACTACCCAAAGAAGAGGTTTAGCATTTCAAATAGAATGAGCATTGACTTCTGACGAGACTTCATTTATGCCGACTGCACTCAGTTAGGGGGTTGAATTAAAGGAATTCAATTTAGTCGTTTCAAAGGGGGGCCCTGAATGACATGAGTACATACATACATTTGCAAATGACATTTATTGGAGTCGGATTTGAAGTGGGGGCCAGGCAAAGAAAATAAGATGATTAAATGTGCTACATTTTCAATTGAGTACATTCTTACACAAAAATGTAAATGGAGCTCATAAAAGTGGCTGAAAAAGAAGTCAATGCTGGGAAAATAGAGAGAAGAGTAGAAGAAGAATAAGAGTAGAAGAAGAGTAAGCTGCAGGATAATGCAACCGGAGCAACGATAACCATAAAACTAATGTAGACTGACAGAGGGGTAAAAGCAAGTCAGCTTCCATCATATGGCTTTGAACAAAACATGTTTTTGCCAGGCTGTGGGCCATGAGGACTGAATGTATTTTACTGATTGACTGACTCTCCATTGTTGAAATACATATTTTGCAGAATGAGGCATGCAGAGAGCAGACTGGGCGAGAAGGCTTCAAATTGTCCCTGATGAATGTGGTTGGCTGTTTTCTTTAGCTTTCCCTCTGGAAATAAGCATTGCCTCTCTGTACAGTTAACTTAAAGGCCCTGACACACCAACCCGATAATCGGCTGTTCGGTGTGTCCGTGTCCATGCCGTCGTCTGTTGGGGGGGCTGTCGGCCTTCATTTTGGCCGACCTGACATGCAGGATCAGAGGGTGGGCAGTCGGACTCGATAACCAATCTGATTAACCCGCAAATGACGAGCGGGATGAGTGAGATTAACGCCTCTCGAAAATCTTTTTTAATCCGACCTTTGTCGATCTGAAATGAAGACAGATTCACCAACTGCATGGCCTATTTCTCGCTTGAAATGTTTTCAGAAACACGTTTCAGTGAACTATTTTCGTAAAAAAATGAGATCGTATTTCCAAACAAGCCGCCATTTTGAAATTTGGGAGAAGCCAGAACCACGTGACGCATTCGTCCAATCAGCTGCCGGTTTTCATTTTTGGTGCGACAATACAGATTAAGCGCCGCCTGCTGTTATGGAGACATATTACGTTTCACGCACGCGCAGAACGTACGCTCAAGTTGGCGTCACTTCGGTGTGTTCCAAAGTACTTTTTTGACCAACTCGGGGAGATCAGTCCGACTGCCTTTTCTACCGAGGGTCGGCCATCGGGTTGGTGCGTCAGGGCCTTAAGTTGTATTTATTTGTAAGGTGGACTGTTAAAGTCATTATGTAGAGCATATTTGGGTTTCTGTGGTGGGAGAAGTGTTTTTTAAAGTGTGTAGCTAAATATTCGTCTTGGGCTTATATAAAAAGAGGGTCTAGTAATATTTACCACCAGAGAGTCGTGTGTCAAAAGTATGTGAGGACTGGTTTATCTAGGCCCACCTTGTTCAAATTACAACAGTTTTGCCACAGTTTCAAACTATCTTAAATTTACAAATAGTGGCTGAGGCCTTTATGTACCTTAGTGGCACAGAGATTCAGGCTTTAGGTTTATATTAGATACAGGCTTTTATTGCTAATTTCCTTTGTTCCCCAGTTAATGAAAACTCAAAACATCCTCCATGATTACTCTAAATTCAGCATAATGTCCATTTCCACAACACTAATTCCATCATCAGTTGTAAGGTGTCCCACTTTGCCTTTTTTTCCCGAAAACAGTGTAAGTTACCGTAACTTACTCAACACTTCCTCCACAATTTTTTACATTAAATGTCTTGCAGCCTTCCCTTTATATGTAGGATTTTAGTAGGATAAGACCAAACATCCGAAGGTTTTGTTCCTCAACAACTCTTTGAGAGCTTACAGAACCTGCAGTCTCGCATTGCCAGACCTACCTCCACAGCGCTACGGAGGAAGGTCTGGCTAGTCCACACAGCATTCTGGGACAGGAGAAAAACGTGCTCTGGTTCATTGGCATTTCTTTAAACCAATCACAATTGTCTTGGGTGTCGCTAAGCGCCGGATGGAGCAACAGTGCCTCAGCAAAATAGCCTCGGGAAGGAACTTGTTTTGGTGGAATGTGTATATTCATACGCGTTTTAGTCGTGCAACAGAAAACTGAGATTGGACAGATAGTCTAGCTAGCTGTCTCTATTTACCCTACAGAGATCTGAGGAGCAGTTAACCATAGTCCTCAAAAATCCACCGGAGTTTAAAATTCCAACACAAAGAAAGCGGAAGGTGACGGACATCCGGCCGGAATGAGGGACATCTGGCAGAAATTCTGGCGGCACCTGAACAATCTCGGAATTGCCAATAGTGATCAATATGCAAATTGCAAAGATAGAATGCATAATTGGTAGTTTTTATAATTTACTTTTAAAGTCTAAAATGTCCATATTTGCAATGATGAATTAAAATCCAAACGAGGTCTGTATCCCATCTTTTATTTAGGTTGGGTCTCTAATGAGCTGTGCAAACAACTTCTTTTTGTTCCCTCATCCTTTACTGTATCATCTCTCCATCTGTCTATTTGACAGTCTGTCAGTGTGTACATACCATTTGTTCATTTGTCTCTCATCAGTTAATTCATTCTGCCTCTTTGTGCTCTCATATGCTCCCATTACTGTGAGTGTACGAGTGTGTGTGCGCGTATGTATGTATTGTTTCGTGTGAAACACATGCAGTACTTACTGTAGTACTGCGTGAACCTCCTTGCCAGCAGGGTTCTCCATTCTCATACTCCATCTGACTGTACTGGTTCTTTGGTGTTCCTGCCCACATCCCCCACCTCCTGAAATAAGAAAGAAATGGTCAGTTTTAATATTTGTATAAAGTGCATGTGGAAACAACATTTCTGTCTATTAGTCAAGCCAAACAAAGTTGTAATTATCTTTGTTGGGACAAATTAAAAACAGAAACATATAATTTGTTCTATTAATTAACACAAGGTTGGATTATTGAAAAACACTTCCTCCCAGCAAACATGAAAAACTGGCAAGATGGCCAGTCTGGCAGTGCCCTCTTTTGAATCCTGGCACCAGTGTTCTCGCGTCCCCTCTCCTCTTTTACAATGGAGGGGAAATATTAATTACCATTTTGTCAGAGTTAATATCTATGCAATACCACACAAGGGAGGGAGAAGAGAAAAAAACATGCCGCCAGTGAAGGCCATCTCAAATGAGGCTCTGCCTGCCCATTGCTAGCTAATTACATTCTCACCAAACATTTCAAGGGAAGTTATGAAAACCAAAGCAAACCAGGGTGCCAGTGTCCAACACATCTCTCAGTACTGACAGATGTCATTTGATTACGCCTTCACCAACTTCCTCTGATCATTTGTTGAACTTGAGCAGCTTCTTTGAGGTTGCGTCAACCGCAGTCGTGCTGCTGGTGAGTGTTGGTTTTAGTAAAACATTGTAATCTTGTTAGGGAGGAAAATCTTTGCTGCATTTGGTGCATGGTGGATTGAATATTTTACTGACATGTGTGTTGCTCTGATCTCTTGCCCTACATAGGCTAGCAACTATTTTCTGTCTGCAATGTTAAATATTCAGAACAGAGAACAACCAATGAAATCAATATTTTCACTGTGAGGGAAGCATACATCAAGAAATTAAAACCTCATGGTCTGCAAGCCTTTTTTGTAAACGGCTTGTCAATGTTCTGTTAATCATTCTGGAGAAAGAGCTACAAAAAGCTATAAATTCAACTTATTGTTCTTTTAATCTACTCAAGTGCTTTTCTCACCAGTGCCAACTCTGTCACAAGTGCACAACACTTGATCAATGTGCCTACACTGACCTTTCCACATGGGATTAAAGTAGCAAGATCTACTCCATTCTTTAAGTATGGCTTTTAGTATTACGGAAGCTAATCTTCTATATTTCATGGCCTATTATGATATATTTATTACTTCCGTAATTGAGCTCAATAGTATATTGTGCTATTTGGATATAATAGTATAATACCTGTATTTTCTTTCTAAAGCTCAACAACAAATTAATACATAATTAAAATTTGATATTGCGTTTTTTTCCCCTAACAACAAATTGTAACTATAAATCTTAGATGACAGGTACAAGACATAGAGGAACAGAATAGAAAATGGGAGGAAGTAGGAAAAAAATACTGTAGTTGGTTGTAGTAAGTTGTGTCCAACAACAGAATTTCTTTTGGTATTTCTTTAAATGTCATTTTATTCTCATTTGACCTTGATGGTGACAAACATGGGAGTCCTCTTTGATTTTAAAAAGCACTCTCCAGCTTTTACAGACACATGGCTGTCTTCTGGTCCCTGAAGGTGGCTTTTCTGCCGTCCATGATGTGCATGGCTTATTTAAGATGCCTGATCAGGTCAGTCAGAGGTAAAATGCTCACACAAGTGGAAGCCGGCTGGGCCAGAGCGTCTCACCTTTTCCTTCCAGCCTGTTTGATTGGGTTTTAGCACTCTGTTAGTACCAGGAGGCCCTCAAATAAATTGCTGTCAGGGCCAGCAGACGTGGCAAGCGGAGAAAGTGACAGTGCTCTGGCTCTCGCTGCTAGTTGACCAGTGATCCCTTGCGTATCACCTTCATGCATCCTAGTCTGCCATACTCTCCACCACCTAACACAAGCACATACCTCATTTCCTTGCCTCACCTTTGTTCACTTCCTTCTTTAATCTCCAATCTCACTCTGTCAGCCGTCCTGTGCCCCAGGAGGCAGCATAGGCCCTATCAATTAGGCTTAAGTTATCACTGAGATGTGGCAAACACACTCCAGTCATTTGGATTCACAGGAGTCACAAGATGAAATCATATTGACAGATCATTCCCTGTAGTAATACCTACATATAGTAATGTTTATGCACAAACATTACTATACGTTAGTCTGACCCTGTGACGGACAAGATAGCACAACTCAAATGTGCAAATTGCACCCCCACCCCCTTCTTCCTTCAAAACATGCCGGCTTATCTGCTGCACCCGTTTTCTGCAGCCAAGCCGGAAATCCTGTTTGCCTGCTCAACACAATAGTATACACCCAACTACTACTATACTGTATAAAGGAGGACTAACATTTTCAGTAGTAGAACAAGGAAAGCAGACATATTGATGTTTTCAGTCCAATAAAATAGCATGAATGAACATAATTAAAGTATGTAAACAGATTAACATTGGCAGCAGAGACTAAATTGCATCTTAGCTTTTATAGAAAATCCATTTCCAACCACATGGAGACAAGGGAGGGGCCAGAAATGCAGACTTCCTTTTAATGATAAATGATGGATGATATTGAACACATGCTCGTTTTAAGGCTTGAAACCTGGAGATTCTTATTTTCAGATATCTTGGTTATAATTTTTTGTCTGGCCTCTTCTAATGCCACAACATGCTCCTTCCATCACAGATAAACCTGTAATTGCAGCATTTCTAGATAAACCTGTAATTGCAGCATTTCTAGATAAACCTGTAATTGCAGCATTTCTAGCTAAACCTATTATCGATACATTTTCTTTGCATTGTGGGTAAAATAGAGGGCCGCGCAGAACATAGACACACCTCTAACTGCACACATTAAGGAGACAATGTGATTTCATTTTCTCTTTGAATCACTATGGTTTGATTTCTATTGACACACAGAATAGCAGATTGATGCCTTCAAAGCTAGGTTTACTAGCTAGTAAATAAAGATCTAAAGAATCATGGATATACTACATAATATGTTTAAGAACTTTTTTTAAGAACATGTAAAATACTTTTTGTAACCGTTATGACAAATTTGGTCTCAGAGTACTTGTATTGTTGTACAGATTTTTTTTTATAATCTAATCCTCATTAAGAATAATTAGCATTAAAAACACAGATTAGCTTTTTTATCTTCTTCTAATAATGGCTTGAGCTGATATAAGCTCCTCTTATTTCTTTAAAACGATACGGTCGCCAGTGATTCTGTTTCAACCTTCATTGCGGCATTAATGTCTATGCCTCGAGTGATAAATCCTGAAGATCCATGGCTAATCTCACTCAACACTGAGAAGAGAGTTACCCCCTCTGATATAGCCACAAATCAACCTTTCAGAAGCAATTATCATTTAGACAACTCTACTCTGGTGTTTAAATACCCCGCAGATACTGAGGGGGGGGGGGGGGGGGGATCTTGGCCAAAGGTGCATTTGTGCATATCTTGATGTGTGTCTGTGTATTTTTGTGTGTGTTTTGAGACCCTGGGTGGAAAAAACACAGGGGAAAAAGAACACAATGGTGGCCCTGTTTGGTATGTCTGTGGTTTCCTCAAGAAGACGGAATATAAATTTGCTCATTTGCACTCAGGATTTTCTGTGTATGTTTGTAGACATTAAAAAGTTGTAAACTCCACTGAATGTCTTGCTTCTCATGCTTAAGAGTAAGCTGCCTGCATACTGTATATTCATGTTTGCATACAAACGTAAAGCGTGTAAAGAAATAATATTTTCCCGAAATGTGTTGAGTATGGCAACTGTAATGTACTGAAAACAGACATTGACTGCTTGCTAATCATTCCTCATTGTAGATTGAAATTTTGGTCATATTATTTATATATTCTATTCTATCTATTTTAAGAATTTGTACTCCCTTAGAGCCAAAATTGTCGTACTACCATGCATTTTGATGCAAAAATACGGTTAGATTCTAAAGATCAAATGGCGTACACATTCTGAATTAACTGGATTAGCTTTCATGGCAGCAGGAAAACATAAAAGGCCGCTTTATCTTGAATTTATACAATTTAGCGATAATTGGAAACTTAAAAGTGAATGGAGAAATACATTTAAAAATGTTTGAAATATTCCTGAATATCAGAGTCAAAAATGGTTGTTAGGTATAGTATTAAAACAGTTACCCAGCTCTCATGGAATCTCTCATCAGTTTCTGTTATTATACAGTAAAACGTCAACATCAAGCTGGGTCCTTCAAACACTCCATTCAGTTGCAGCAACTGTCAACGATCGGATGTGCCAACTCAGCATCAGATTACTTCTCTACAACCATCTCCTCATACTGAATCCCAACCTTTGTTAAGATGGTGTTAAGTCTGTGCTTATTAGCGTCACCTTCCCACTGTAGCATCTACTCATTAGCTGCCACTGCAATGAATTATACCTCACAGCTATGCTTTTCTCTGCTTTAACAAGAGGTCTGGAGCAGCAAGTTAGTCCCCTCACTATGCTGTTAATGCGCTAATCATTTACAGCATGAGACGGCGAGCCGCACAGGCAGGTAGAGAGAGCAATTTGTGAGCTGTTGGTTAATTTGGATTCGGTGAAGCAGTGCTCTCGCAGCTAAGCAGTGCCAGGCATCCAGGCATAACTAACCTCTGCCACTCGTGTAAGGTCACCAATCAGAGAGCGGTGTTTTGAGATGAGCCCAGACGCTGTCATTACTGTGCCAGTCACTGATGCTCCTCTCACCTTCCTACCACCAATTGCGCCTAGCACCTCAATAAATAATTAATACGCATAGGAACATGTGAAGAGCACATGCTCAGTCAGGGCTTTGCTTTCACTTCATTTTATATGACTGATAAACAAAGGTGGCATTTATAAATCTTTTTTTATTGTGGGGCACAGAACATGATTAAAATGTATTATAATACACAATAGTTTATGTGAGGATATAAAGCAATCTTCAACAGGTCAATTGAAGACTGCATACTGGATGTTTTCTGGCAAGTTTTCTTAGGTAAAAGCACGTTGACCAACATAATTACTCTAAATCAGTGAATAACATCCATGGCACATTTTGTTTTGCATTCGCTGCATAAACAGAACACCAAGGCCATTTTATGTGCAGTTATAAAACAAACTCAGGGTACATATTTCATCAACACATCCTGACAGATATGATTCAGGGCTGATGTCAAACCTGAATCAGTATTCTGTTAATAGCTCACTTGTGCCTCATTAACAACTGGGCTAGATGTTGCCATGGCTACCCAGCAGAAAGGCCATCAGGGGTTCACAGTGTCAGCTTCCCCCCACCCTCCACTCCCCACCACTTTAACCCTCTCCTCAGACACACAAGTCATTACCCTTTGCCTTGATTGCCAGATAAAGTGTGGGCTCTTAGGTTCAGGGGTCATATTGCATAAACACCTCAGGAACACAAATATATGTGTTAGACTTAATATATTAGTGTGTAAAATAAGTGTAAAAAAGGGAGCATAACTCCACTTATTAAGTAGGCACAGTAAAAAAGCAAAGACGTGGAGTAAAGCAACAAACACCCATTAGTCATTTTACTTAAAAAGAAATATGATTTGTTTTCAATATGACAGTGTGATTAAAAATGAAATCAGAATAGCAAGATAATGTATATAATGTATTAAGAACACTAGCACTATGTTGAACTTTCATGGACTGATCATACTATTAAAACTTACGTGGATATGGAAATGTAAAATATGTATTAATAAGATTTGTCTTTTCAGTTAGAATCATTTTCAAAAAGAAAAGTCCAGATACAGGACTACCGCTCGTTCTCGTGTGAGCCTGCACGGCTGCTACCTAAATGCTCCCTAGTACGAGAAGTGAATATGTCCAACTGAGCCCAGTCGGTGAGAATTCACAGTGAGTGTGTTCAATCATGCAGCTGGCACTAAACCGGAAGGAAACAAACAACCGAGGGTGAAGAAATAGGGTAATTTATACAAAGACACCAACGAAAATGTATATCTGGAAAACAAAGAGATACGGGAACTCGGTAAGGGCTGATGCCAAGAATGTCAGACAAATTCAAAGAACGGCAAGAGACTCGGTTGTTTATAACTAAATTAGGAACCAGTTACGTGACCACGGTGTAATCTGCGTCATATCCTGCCTCTTGCACGCTCTAGAGAGGTAGAGAAGTCTACGGTCTATAAATAAAGTTTTACGGAATAGGTCTTAAAAAGATCTTTTAAAATACATGTTTTTAATAAAAGATAATTACACCTATACAGTAGTTTTGTCTCCCATAGTAGGGGTTTGCCCTCTTGTGGACATCATATAGAGAAATATATATTTCAATATATCCGAAACTCATTTTGGCCAATTTTGACAGCCCTAATTGTATGCAGTAAATCAGCATGCCTGTGGATCACCATGTAGCATTATCAAGCCACCATTTGCCCAACCCTGTTTGTTTACTCACACGCATCACAGAGTGAGTGTAAGCTGAAATATATTGTCAAATATCAAAATTGTCAAATTGCCAGAAAAGATTCCGATTGTATTTTTAGCCCATTAACTGCCACCCATAAGTGAGGTTATTTTGTCAAGAGGTGTTAAAGTGTGTCATTCCCTGATTCAATCTCATGCGGATTTGGAATTTCTTTGTGCTCATTTGTAACCTGCTTGTGTTCGAGTAGTTTTACAGTAATAATCTTACAGCCCGCGATTGCTATGCAATTAAATGGCCACCTATCGAGATCCACAGTGCTTTTCTCCTCTTTATGCATAAAAACCGCAAGTGAACAGTAATTAATCTTAAAAGCAGAAGAGACATGATATGTTCTCTGTCAGAAGTCCATTCCTTTAATACTTTAAAAAAATGATGGTGGGATTTTCAGCTGCCCCCATGAGAAATGGACTC